>PVLA01008067.1:0-94350 GCA_004027455.1 Hydrochoerus hydrochaeris | reverse complement strand
TTCTCTCCTGTTCTCTTCTCTCAATCTCTTCTCCTCACCTCTCCTCTTCTCCTCTCTACCTCCCTCTCCACCCCCACACTTTTCTAATGGCACCAGGAGTGGTTTCCTCCTTTTTCCACCTTCTGAGAAACATGCTGGTGTTGTCCCAGATTCAAGCCAAGATGTTTGCCTAGCAAATACTTCAGTCCACAAGGGATGCTTTGTGGGTGTGATTTTGGTTTCTATGTTCTGCATGCAGTGCTATCTGAAAGACCCAAGAGCTAGTTCTCTCTACAATTCCCAAAATGTTCCATCGGACACCATAAACAGCACCCTACATATCACACCAATCTCAGGACCAGGCCATACCTTTGTCAGTGGAACAGGTTTGACCCTGCCAACTTGAAAAAGGAACAATATCTGTTACCATAATATAGTTTGTGTCCGGCATGAACTAGGGAATGACAAGTGATGGGTACAGGGTGGCACTTTAAATTTTGATAAATTTTCTATTAAATCATTTCTTTTTAAGAATACACAGTTGAGAGAAATTCCTTATGCTCTGGTTTTTGTGACACTCATCTCAGGGAAACCACAGGAACTATGGTATGTAGAGTGACCCCTGAGGAAGACAGCTGTAATTCTGATGGTGCTGTCCTCAGATCCCCACCTGTGTCTCATCTATTTAATGAAGACAACCATGCAGAAAAGTCTCCTCGAACCTCTCCTCATAATCTTCATGACAATAAAGCAGTCTTCTACCCTTCAAGGGACTCAGGAACTCCATGAGAACCTGGTGTCCCAGAGAAATTCAATATCCTCAGCTCCCTAATTCATGCTCCTCACACCCTGCAGGATATAGCTACTCTTAGGCAGCACTGGATGTACACTGACAGCTCTAAGGCCCACAGGTTGTGCTCAAGGGTCCTTCCTATTCCTTTGAGTCTTAACTTGTCCTGCTCTGCCTGCAGAGGTGACTACTTAAAACCAGGGCTACTATTTCAGTTGTAGGCATCCAACAATGCAAACAAGGGCTAAGTTGAGTTTCAAAACACACAAGCAAGATTGCAGATTGAGGTTCATAATTTGATCCTAACATTTGACCCATTATGGAAAGATGTCCAATATGACAGGTGAAAGACAAAGAACTCTACAAGAGGCTAAGAACTCTGCAGGGGAAATTACGCTTCAGGAAGGGAAGAAAATCACCTGCAGAAGCTCTTCTTCTTTCAACACTGGGAATGTACTAGTGAGGCCTTAAACTGATGTCTGACACAATAGTTGCTCTTACCATGGGAATAAAAAGGTGCATTAAGAAATTTATTAATTATCATTACATGAACAGGGGCACAGGGGCAATAAAGAAACTGTAGCTGTCTTTTGTGCTTGACTAAAAGAAGCCTTTTATAAATGTACAAACACAAATCTGTTTTTCAAGAGATGTCAAGGTACTAGTCAGGCATCACTTTATTTGCTAATCAGGCACAGATATTCTGCATAAATTACAAAAACTTCTGATGAAGCCCCATTATGCTTATGATCTAATTGCTAGACATGACTATTTGTGTTCAACAGACAGGCCCTTAGATGAGGGTGAAAAGAGAGAGGCCAGAACTATAGCTGTTACAAATGGTTAAGTATTAAATGCACCCAAAACATCTAAGGAACAACCTAAGGACAAGTGAGAAAAGAGGTCCTATATTATCTGCAAGAAGAAAGGACACTGGGCACTTGATTGCAATAGGCCAGCTCCTGGGCACTGCTCCAAGTATCTCATGGCTCTGGAGTACAGACATTTTCTGCTTCAGGGAGGGGCGAGGCCAGCTAGAACCTGCAATTCTAGTTCTGACAAACACTGAAGGGTTCTGCAGGAAGCTACAGTTCTCCTGCACAAGGACATTACCATTTCCGTGAGGAAACCTGAATAATGCTAGATATCTTAGGTGAACGAGGACAACTACTCATTCATACAGAGAAGGACAAAATATTCTTTCTCTAGAAAATACTCTTATAAATCTATAGCCATAATTGGGGTTTAGGGAACCTCTAGTCAGAGCTTTTTTACTCTATCTCTGACATGTCAGTTTAAACCCCAAAGGTTTAACCAAGGTTACAGGATGAAAAAAAAAAAAAAAAAACTCTTTCATTAATGAGGCTGTACTCTCAGTGCACCCTCTGGAAGGTAGAGCCATATGCAATTCTCTCCCAAGGTCCAGGAGACTCAAATTTGTTCTCACCATCAGACCTCAAAATGCTTTTTTTTTTGTTCCCTTTAACCAGGTTCTTTTTGACTTTGGGTGAAAAAACACAATTTCAAAGGAAAATTGCAGCATGCTTTGGCAATTCCACCATAAGTATTTCGAGATAGCCCTCACCTTCTTGATCAGGCATTGTGAAAAATGCTTAAAGAACCTGGACTTTAAACAGGGAAACATTTTGCATAATGTACATGACATTCTAATCTGTAGCTCGAGTTAGAAGTCATTCAAAAGAAATCGGACACAAATTTTTGGTTTGTATACGATATAAGTCTCAACGGAAATGGCTCAGATACCCCTTCACAAAGTTCAGTATTTCAGATACATTCTTACTCCTGAGGAACAACAGCTGTCTAGACACCAAACTCAGGCTAACTGTATTCTCAGGCATTCTACCACCAAACAACAGCCTTGCTCCTCCTAGGAATGGCTGATTTCTGCCACATCTGGATTTCTAAGTTCAGACTAATAGCAAAATCTTTACAGAAAGCTGTGAAATTTCCTGAGCCTGTTTCCTTCGAAGTGATTGACAATGCTTTTAGAGAAATAAAGCATGCCCTACTAATACTGCATTTTTTTCCAAGAAAACACATCTTGCTGCACATGTCAGACAAGAAAGGAATTTCTTGGAGTGTCTTGACCCAAATGCGAGGACAAAAACTCTGCCCACTATCATACTTTTATAAAATGATGGAGTGGTTGCTGCCGGGCAACCTGTCTGAAAGGAGTAGCAGCTACAGCTGTGAAAACAAAAGCAAATTAAAAACTAACTTGGAGACCAGAACTAGAAGTCCAGATTGTCCATCAGGCCAGGTCTATTCTTGAGGTGAAAGGTTACTTGTGCTTAACGAACAAACAACTTAGCAAGTAGCAAGCCAATGTCTTAGCCACTCCTGAGGTTATTATCAAGACTAAAATTACACATAGTCATTCCTGTTTGATGTCTACAGGACCAGCACTTAGCTGATCTTGTGAACAATTGGTGTCTCAGACCTGTGCAAGTAGGCAGCACATCCATAACCTAGCCTTCAAAGACCCCGAGGAAGTGTAGTTCACTAATGGAAGGAGCTTTTTCCAACATCTCTGCTTCGAATACAGGTTTTGAAGCTCTTATTTGGGTGTGGATATTTTAAAATGGCAAGACTAAACATACATACAGACTCCACATATGGTTTTCTGGTGTTACATGTGCATGAACTCATCTTCAAAATCACACTTGAGAACTAATAATTAACAGTAAAGGGACCTTAGAGATGAAAAGCTTGTGCATTCTGTATCTAAGCAAACAGGCCCAAAACCCTCATTTCTTAGAACCAGTACAGATGAGAAATGTGCAACAGGAAGGACTGGCAATTAAAGTCTATGCACATGTCATGATTTGAAGGATTTAGGCAAATATTGGTCCTAGTAGACCCATTACAGGCTGGACTGTGGCCCTCTCTTACCCATTCAGAAAAGGCTATTGAGGTATCAGGGTGCTTCCCAAAGGAACCATTCCACAGTTTGGACTCCCAGACACTTCAGAGTGACAATGGGCCTTCTTTAGCTCTCAAGTAACTCACAGGGAAGCTGAGGAGTTTGCAATACACTACCATCTTCAAACTACACACAGTCCTCAGATCTTTTGGAAAGTTCAAAACACTTAACCAAACCCTGAAATGAACTCTAATAAAACTTTCCCAGGAAAGACCTGACTCTCGTCTCTGACAACTGCCATAGAACTCAAGGAGGTCTAAATTCCAAAACATATGCATCTGAAATGTTGTGAGGGAGACCATTTCTATCTTCTGATATAACAGTCCACTCAGAGCCTAAAAAGTTCTTACAAAACCTTACTCATTTTGGCCACGCATTACACACCATCCAACTCTATGCAAAAAGACTCCTGACAGCTCCATGTGCTGGAGAATAAGTGCTATTTAATACTTGAGAAGAAGGAACTGCTACAGACCAATCAAAACTAAAATGAAAGGCCATTTTTTCAGTGACACTCGCCACATTCACTATAGCTAAGTATGGCCAAGATAGACTGGTAGACTCAACTTTCCAGAATAAAGCCAGCCACACTTGAATTGTGTGAAGAAAAAGATAATTCTGGAAAACCTGACATGTGTCTCATAAAAGCAAGACTCCAATTCTGCACTGAGTATAGATCAGTCAACAGGAGCTTGCTAAGTTTATGACTCTCAGGCTCGAAAGAAGTCATCAGACATCTTTCTTTCCCATACTTTCTTAACCAAAGGGAGCATGAAATCTGGTCTCTCCCTCATATATGAGCTCTTCACTTCCAGCCTAATAAAGTTACTTTCCTTCTCTCACTGAACATTCAGCTAAAAATCACTCTTTTCTCATTGTCTTTTTTCATCAACACATTAGTGAGCTACTACATGACCACACAGTTAGACAGCACATAATCCCAATACACAGAACCTATAACCCTCTCCAGCACAAAGCATGTACATGAAGATGTGTCTCTCAGGAAGACAGGAGGCAAGAGGGTAGGATGTGGCAAAGTGTGCCAAAGAAATTTGGAGGTTAAACATAAAATTCTGTAAAATTAAAAATCCAAATAGGGAAGTAAAGACTAGCTGGGACAGATTCAACCAGGGGAGCCAGACCCACTGACAGGGGAGTCAGGCCCTCAACGCTGGAGCGAGATGAGTTGCAGCTTGTCGGTGCTGGCTCAGGAACAGTATGGGACCATCGATCCCAGCACCTGGGTGCCTGCCCAGCATCCTAGGACACTGGACTAGGTTCCAGAGGTTCCGCAGGCTTGAGTAGATCATGCTCAGCAACCTTCATTCAACTAGGGGAGCCAGGGCACCCCAAGGGGAACCAGGCCTGTTCCGTCACCACGAGGTGAGTTGCAGCTCACCGCCGCTGGCCCAGAAACAGTTTGGGACCATTGATCCTGGTGGCTGGGTGCCTGCCCAACCCCCTAGGACACTGGACTAGGCTCAAGAGTTTCCACAGGCTTGAGAAGACCATGCTCAGTGACCTTCATTCAACCAGGGAAGCCAGGCCCACTGCACAAGGGGAGCCAAAGCCACATGAGTCCCAATAGTGGAGGGCTCAGGAGATGATTTCCAACATGCCCAGGGATAGATTTGGAACATCACTCAAAACAGAAATACAAGAAAATGACAAAATGAAAGACCGCAATGCAATCTCAAACCTCCAGCCCATCCCAAGAAAGCCTAGGAGCTATGTACATAGAAAATACTAGCCGTACACCTGAAATGACTGACATTATATCAACTGAAATAAAGAAGCAACTCTGGGAAGCTATGAGGGAATTCAAATCAGAAATAATCTCCCAGGGGTCAGCGAGGTGGCTGGGCAGGTAGGCGGCTGGCAGCTGTGCTCCCCGGCAGGCGCAGGTGGCCCAGTCCTCTGCAGCATGCCTCCCCGTACCCTTGGCCTCCCATCTCGTCGAGGCAAGAGAGTGAGGAGATGCCGACCCAGAGGGACAGCAGCAGCATGTCCCACATGGTGGCGGGCAGCAGCGGGGACCATTCTCACCAGGTCCGCGTGAAAGCCTATTACTGCGGAGATACCATGATAACACATTTCGAGACTTCTATCCCCTTTGAGGGCCTTTGCAATGAAGTTCGAGACATGTGCTCTTTTGACAATGAACAGCTTTTCACCATGAAATGGATAGATGAGGAAGGAGACCCGTGTACTGTATCATCTCAGTTGGAGTTAGAAGAAGCCTTTAGGCTTTATGAGCTAAACAAGGATTCTGAGCTCTTAATTCATGTATTCCCTTGTGTGCCAGAACTTCCTAGAATGCCTTGTACAGGGGAAGATAAATCTATCTACCACAGAGGTGCACACTGCTGGAGAAAACTTTATTGTGCAAATGGCCACACTTTTCAAGCCAAACGTTTCAACAGGGTAAACTTAGTTTGTTGAATGATGAGTGCTCATTGTGCCATCTGCACAGACCGAATATGGGGACTTGGATGCCAGGGATATAAGTGTATCAACTGCAAACTCTTGGTTTATAAGAAATGCCACAAACTTGTTACAATTGAATGTGGTTGGCACTCTTTGCCACTGGAACCCATGATGCAAATGGATCAGTCATCCTCGCATTCAGACCATGCACAGACAGTAATTCCTTATAAACCTTCAACTCATGAGAGTTTGGACCAAGTTGGTGAAGAAAAGGAGGCAATGAACACCAGGGAAAGTGGCAAAGCTTCATCTAGTTTAGGTCTTCAGGACTTTGATTTGCTCCAAGTAATAGGCAGAGGAAGTTATGCAAAAGTACTGTTGGTGCAATTAAAAAAAAACAGATAGTATTTATGCAATGAAAGTTGTGGGGAAAGAGCTTGTTAATGATGACAAGGATATTGATTGGGTACAGAATGAGAAGCATGTTTCCGAGCAGGCATCTAATCATTCTTTTCTTGTTGGACTGCATTCTTGCTTTCAGACAGAAAGCAGATTGTTTGTTATTGAGTATGTAAATGGAGGAGATCTAATGTTTCATATGCAGCCACAAAGAAAACTTCCTGAAGAACTTGCCAGGTTTTACTCTGCAGAAATCAGTTTAGCATTGAATTATCTTCACGAGCGAGGGATAATTTATAGAGATTTGAAACTGGACAATGTATTACTGGATTCAGAGGGACATATTAAACTCACTGACTATGGCACGTGCAAGGAAGGATGATGGCCAGGAGATACGACCAGCACTTTCTGTGGTACTCCTAAGTACATTGCACCTGAAATTTGAAGAGGAGATGATTATGATTTCAGTGTTGACTGGTGGGCCGTTGGAGTACTAATGTTTGAGAGGATGGCAGGAAGGTCTCCATTTGATATTGTTGGGAGCTCTGATAACCCTGATCAAAACACAGAGGATTATCTCTTTCAAGTTATTTTGGAAAAACAGATTCACATAACAATTCTCTTTCTGTAAAAGCTGCAAGTGTCCTGAAGAATTTTCTTAACAAGGACCCAAAGGAACGCTTGGGTTGTCACCCCCAAACAGGATTTGCTGATATTCAGGGGCATCTATTCTTTCGAAATGTTGACTGGGATATGATGGAGCAAAAACCGGTGGTACCTCCCTTTAAACCAAATATTTCTGGAGAATTTAGCTTGGACAACTTTGATTCTCAGTTTACTAATGAACCTGTCCAGTTCATTCCAGATGATGATGACATTGTGAGGAAGATGGATCAGTCTGAATTTGAAGGTTCTGAGTATATCAATCCTCTTTTGATGTCTGAAGAAGAATGTGTCTGAGCCTTGGTTTTCAACTATGCATTCTGCTTATGTTGCCATTTAATGGGTGAAAAAACTTGTTACTACCCCGGATACAGTTAGCCATTTCATATTTGCTATCTACAAAAACATTCAATATCCTCTATTATAGAGTATAAGAATCAAGTAATACATCTAAATTTAACTACAGAAAAGAAATTAAAATTAGCTGCCAGACAATCACATTGAAATCCATTTACACTGGTTCTTCAGGGCCTACTGATGAGAAAGGAAGTCACCTGTTTGTTCAAAGGAAATACCACTGCTTTAAAAGAAAAGGTCTGTTGCTTTAATGCACACAAGGAGAACGTCATCACCTTCCCGGGATTTTTATTATTATTCTGTGTTAAGCCATTTGAGGGTTTAGTTTTGGAATAAAAGCTTAATTTAAAATCTTCCCTTGGATAATTATTGAATTTTAAGGTAACAGTTATTAAATTGGTAATAAAAGACATTTCCCAGAGGATTTTCTTTTCTCTCCCTTTGTTTTCCCCCATCTCTCCCTCTTCTCCCCTCTGATACTGTCTCCTTATGTATAGACCATATTAGCCTTGAACTAACTGTGTAGCCCAAGTTGTCCTTGGATTTACGAACTTCCTGCCTCAACCTTTTGAATGCAGAGAGAGATTCTTTTTCCATTAAAATGTAGACATGTTTTATCTAGAATCAGAATCCAAATCATCAGGAAAAACTGGCACAAATGATTTCTTTTTTAGCATACAGAGTTGCTTCTGAACTTGCCCTTTTAGTGAAATCTTTGACTAGAATGTTAGTATTTGTAGTCCAGAAGACCAAGAATGCAATTAAATGGAAAAAAAGCAACCTGAATTTTAAAGTAGATACAGGAAAGTACAATAGCAATATTTCTTTTTAAAGGGTATATCAGTTGAGTGTGGTGGCACAGGCCTATAATCTCTGCACTCAGGAGGCTGAGGCAGGAGCATCACCATGAATTCACGCCAGCCTGAATTACACAGTGAGACCCTGTCTCAAAAAACCAAAACAAAACAAAACAAAAAGAAAGCTCTATCCTACAGCTGCTCTTTGTTATTGACAGATAAGGAGGAGGACTGTCTCGTTACCAAACTTGGAAACATCCCATTTAAGTGGAGACAGAATATATAATTTTTCTTGTTTACTATAGAGGAAAATAATTTGTCTCTTAAGTAGAATGTCTTCACTATGCTTCTTTCTGTCCAAACCATGTTACCTGTACTTTTGGGCCCCAGAGTCTTCAGTGAAATCTAAAATAAGAACACTTATGAATAAGTGTGTAAGGGCTGGGGATTTAGCTCAGTGGCATAAGCGCCTGCCTGGCAAGCATGAGGTCATGAACTTGATCCCTGGTACTGCAAAAAAAAAATGTGTAAAATGTACATATATTATAGTTCTGTCTCCTTAATTGAGTTTTTACTTAGTAGGTAACACATGTAATAGTAGAATTCATTTCAGGGGCAGAGTTCCTTAGACTATTTTTATTAAAATTATTAGCTAGAAGCTTATTATTTAAGGAGCTTTCAGATGTAGCTTCCTCTGTTTAATACCATTTTGAGCAAAGAACATTGAAAAGTAGCCATTATCCTCTAAACAAGTTACAGTTGTAAAGCTTAGTAAAATTTAATTTTAGGGAAGGTATCTAGTTTTAAATTTAGAAAGATTTAAAATTTCTACACATTTAATAAAATATCTTTTTATTTTATTTGATTTTTGATGCTCCATTTCATTAGAAATGTAACTTTTCCAAAGCATGTAGTCATATATTATCTTTTCTTCAAGTAACTAAATTTGAAAGTAATGAAAACCTCTAAGGAAAATGTTTATATACCTTCATTTTTATTTCAGAGGTATATATACTTCTCTTAATACCTGGAACTTGTTTTTTTTTTAAAAAAATCAGTATTCACATCATAAACTTACAGAGCATTATGACTTGTCAGAAAAATGTTGATTTTGCTTTTAAGTGGTGCTGTTTGCCATAGGGCATTTCACAATATGGAATAATCAAAGAGGGAGTTTGTTTAAAATGAATGTTGTTGGGGCCATGTTAAAATTCTTTTGGCCTTTGGACCTTATTTTGAGAAATATTTTCTTCAAGTTATTCTTTTATCCTATGGTTAAATAGTAGAAAGTGTATTTGTAGTAAAATATTTTAAGACAAGATGAGCAACAAGCTACAACCTTATCAACATTCTTGAACAAATTTTAAATGAACAACTTTGTTAGATATCTTCCCTGCTCCCCCTATGGAATCTTCTTAGTTGTCAACCAATAATATATAAATGATGAACATTTTTCTATGATGAGGTTTTAACCATTATCCAGAACAGTCTTTTGTTTTTTAATTTTTTTAACTAATAAGATGTACTGTGTATATTTTATACAACATTGCATTAAAAATATGTTTTTAATTAATTTTTAATTGTATTCTATTTTTTTCAGTCTTAAGTGCCATGCCAGTTCTTTTTATGTTATAAAGAAATTCTCTCAAAATACTTACTGGGGGAATAAGGCAATAGACGGTGAGAATGGTTGATACTTTGGTGTTTTAGGAAATAATTTATTTTGCATAAGTTTGTGGTCAGATCACTATATGCATATGCAGCCTGGATTAAACATCAAGTATTATGCTTATTCAGTTCTGGTACATTTATTATAAATTTGTTTTGTTTTAATTTTTGTCATGTAGAATACTGCCTTGGTCATCATAATATAATTGTATTTGTGAACCTTTTTTTTTACACTAAAAATCTTTCGATAAAACATTTACTATCCATTAAAAAAAAAGAAATAATCCCCAAGGTGAAAGAAGAAATGATAAAAGTAGTGAATGAAATACTGAACGCATCTAACAAAGACATAGCTGAAAAATTAGAGGAACAAAGCAAAATGACAGAATCCCTGAATGGACAGTTTAAGAAACATACAGAATACATGAAGCAGATTCAAAGAGATATACAGGAAATTAAAAACTCTATTGTAGTTACAAAAACTGCCTCAACAAAAGTGAAGATAGAATCTCAGACCTCAAAGATAAGACTGTAGCTAGTGAACAGGAAAGGAAAAATCTTCCAAAAATAACAAGAAATCAGTAAATAACAATTCAACAGCTGCAAGATGATGCAAAGAAAAACAACATAAGATTAATAGGGATAGAGAGAAGACAAGATGACCAATCAGTGAGCAACAAAATACAAAGCCTCCCAGGAGAAACAACTCATATGCCAGAATAAAGCACCCTGGAGAGACCCAGACAGGGGGAGATGGATCCTCTTGACGCAGGAAGAAATTAAAACATAAAAAAGCTCATCAAATACTTTGGGACTACAACTCAGACAGCTGAAGATTGTGGGACACAATGTTTTCATGGTGACTCAGCTTGTGCACCAGCTTGGATCCGTGCCAGCAGGCAGAGCTGCCCAGACTTGTTCCCCGACCACTCCCAGGAGGAAATTCAGGGTTGAGGTCGGGGGTTGGTGAGCCCAACAGAGAGTGGAGCCAGTGAAGGGACTTTCATTAATCCACGGAATGTGTTGGGAATGAGACCCCACACACACATGGGAGGGGCATGACCAAATGGGCAACATGTTGGAATCAGGCAGGAGGACCCTGAACTGGGAGTGACAGTGACTTCAGTTGGTTGCTCCCTCCCCAGAGCAGATTCATGAGAATTGCTTGGACTGGGCCATGCCCCTGGCCGGGACCCTATGAGCCTTCCCAAATTGATTCACTGCACCTAGCATGCACTAACTGGGTGAAAGGCCCCTGAGGTTTGGTTGGCCCAGTGGAGAGGGGCAGGCATATGCAGCATGCTTACACCTCAGTGACAAGAGCAGGCAGGAGAGGGCAGAGGTCCCTCGCCAGTGTACTTCAGAGGAACTGTGGCCAACAGGGAAGGGGGCTGGAACCTACACTATAACCTGTGTGGAGGAAGCCAGGGCCATGACAGGAGAGAGAGGCAGGAGGAGGCCCCCAGCCCAGAACCCTGAGAACACTGACCAGGAGAAGGAAAAACAAGGGTAACTGAGGGCGGCAAACACACAGTATCAGACATGGCTTCAATGGACATTAAGAGATGTCTTCGGGACCTTGTAGACAAGCTTAATACTGAAATATTAAATCAGGTAAAGCAGGATATGAGTAGAGTAATAAAAGAAATGCTCTCAGGAAGCATCTCTCAGGATGATACAGATGGAAGAAGGGAGGAACACAAAAAAAGGAGAGAAACATTCGGTAAAGAATATAAAGAAAATATAGGATACATGAAGCAGATTCAAAGAGACGATCAGGAAATTGAAAACTCCATTGAAAGCTGGCAAAATGCCTTAAAAGAAACTAAGGATAGACTATTGAAACTTGAAGACAAGTTGGCAGTGTGTGATATGAAAGGAAAGATCTCTTTAAAATAACAAGGAAACAGGCAGTAACAATACAAAGGCTCGAAGATGACAAGAGAATCTACAATTTAAGTATAAGACACGTGAACAAAGAAGCAGGAATACATACAGGCAAATTACAGAGTCTATTCACAGAAATAATTAAAGAAAACTTCCCAAGCATGGGAAAAGAAAATGACATTCAGTTTTGTGAGGCATACAGAACCCCAGCCACCTACAACCAAAACAGAGCTACACCCAGATATGTAATAATCAAGATACCAGAAATTCAATATAAAAACAGAATATTAAAAGCTGTCAGAGAAAAGAAACAGATTACCTATAAAGGTAAGCCCATCAGAATCACAGCTCACTTCTCGACACAGACCATCAGATCAAGAGGAGCTTGGAGTGAAGATTCAAAGCCCTGAAAGAGAATAACCTCCAGTCCAGATTGATGTACCCTGCAAAACTGTCACTAGAAGTTGATGGAGAAACAAGATGCTTCCATGACAAAGAGGAACTGGGGGAGTTTTTGACCACCAATCCAATCATACAGAGAACTCTGAAGGACATTCTAGAGAGAGAAAAAAACATACCAGGATTTTAGGAACAGTGGCAGAAAGCCTCAAGGAGTGGGGCAGACAGTAGAATGAAGGAGAAAAGTAGACAAACAAAGGCAGGAAAATAGCATGGCAGAAATGAGGCAGAGAAGAATAACTAGAAACTATAATATAGATGGCCTTGATATGCTATATTGTTAATAGTGTAGCAGGATTTAAAACCCACATTACTCACACTACTCTGCTTAGATGTATTATATTCTGTTCCAGTCATTCTACCTGTACCAGATTTGAGGGCACAGACAGTAATCCCAAAAATTACAGGATATAGTATGGCAATCATCCTTAATTTCCTATTAACTTAATCTAAAGCTCTGTAAAACTTACACTGTTTTACCATGATTGATCGTAATCGAACCTGGTTTGTTCGATTGTGGTTTTATATTGATAGATTTTATTCAAAGCTGTTATGATTGATAGTATCAACTCTGAGAGTATAGGCAACTGCACTTAAGATGACAAGATCCACTAGAATATCCACTATGGTTTGATTATTACCTGCCTTTGAAGTTTTATACTGTCTACAATTTTTTATTTTTACTACTATTATTATTTACTGATATACTCAATTATACTGCTATATTCAATTATGCCTGATGATGTAGACATTCTATTGAAGATAATAACAAACAACACAGTAATCATGGTAGATCACCTTGTAATATGGTTTTACATGACTTTTGGGTTTCGTGTTTTTATACGAATTTGTTTTGTTTTGTCTTGCTAAGTTTTGTTCTTCCCTCTACTACATAAAGGATAGAAATACATGCAGAGATTCATGCATGCATAGCTGTTTACACTCTCACTGTTTGACTATCTACTTTGTATGCTTTAATTTTGTAACTTGAGCAACTATTTCTAAGAGGACAGTATGTAATTTATCAACTAGTGATTTCTTATTGTTTAGCGCTTTTTTTTTTCTTTTTGGAATTCTGTATTACCTCTACCCTTTACATGCTTTTGTTTCTCTTTAAAAAAAATGAGGCTTTAAATCCTCAGACATGATTCTTATTTAGGTATTATTTACTTTATCTCAGTAAGATTTTAAAGCTTTAAATTTATAGACTTTGTATGCTTTAATTTTGTAACTTGAACAACTATTTCTAAGTTACAACTTTGTATGCTTTAATTTTGTAACTTGAACAACTATTTCTAAGAGGACAATATGTAATTTATCAACTAATGATTTCTTACTGTTTATCTTTTTTTAAAATTCTTATTATCTCTACCCTTTACAGGTTTTTTTCTCTTTAAATAAATAAAATAAAATAAAGATTAATAGGGATAAATGAAAAAGAAGGGGACAACACAAATGATCAAGAGGCTATTTACAGAAGTAATAGCTGAAAACTTCCCAAATGAGTATAAAAACTGACATACAAATTAGTGAAGCATATAGAACTCCAAATAGCCATAACCAAAACAAAACTACACCCAGACATAATAATCACCATTCCAGAAATCCAATATAAGAACAGAATATTAAAAGCTGTTAGAGAAAAAAGACAGATCACCTACAAAGGAAACCCTACCAGATTCACAGAAGACTTCTCAACACAAACAATGAAGTCAAGAAGAGCATGGAGTGAAGTTTTTCAAATCCCAAAGGAAAATGAATTCCAACCCAGACTGACGTACCCTACAAAAATGTCCTTCAAAATGGATGGAGAAATAAGATACTTCCATGACAAAGAACAGCTGAAGAACTTCATGATCACCAAACCAACCCTGCAAAAATTACAGAAAGACATTCTAGATACACATAGGAAAAATCCACTAAGCAAGACAGACAATTAAACACAATGGAAAGGTAAAGATACAACATCAGAAAGATAACATGTCAACAATAAAACAGTATATGACAGTTATACCGATTAATGTAAATGGCCTCAATTCACCAATTATAAGAAACAGGTTGGCTGAATGGATCAAAAAACAATGTCCAACTATATGCCGTGTACAAGAAACCCATCTAATCCAAAAGGAAACTCATAGACTGAAAGTCAAAGGATGGAAAGTAATATGCCATGCAACAGGAACTCAAAAGAGAGCAGGGGTAGCTATTCTGTTTTCAGACCTGTGAACTTCAAACCAAGAATGGTCTGAAGAGATAAAGAAAATCACTACATACTAGTTAGGGGAAATCTTCAAGACAAAGAGATAACAATCGTAAATAAAAATGCACCACATTCCAGAGCACACAGCTACACAAAGCAAGTATTAACAGAAGTGAAAAATCAAATAGTCAATGACACAATTATAACAGGATACCTTGACACAAACAGATAGATCAATGAGACAGAAAATCAGCCAAGAAATAACAGAACTGAATCATACCTGTGAACAAGTGAACTTGATAGATGTATACCAAGTGTTCCATCCAACAACATCAGGATATACATTCTTCTCAGCAGTACATGGGACATTCTCTACAACAGACCATTTACTAACCCACAGAACATATTTAAGTAAATGCAAAAGAACTGAAATTATCCCATGCATGTTATAAGATCACAGAACTATGAAACTAGAAATTAATGATAAAAGTAACTGCAAACCCCCACAAAAAACATGGAAACTGAATAATACACTCTTGAGCAATCAGTGGGTCACAGAGGAAATTAAAGAAGAAATTAAACATTATCTACAAACAAACAAAAATACAAATACAACTTACCAGAACCTCTTGGATGCAATGAAAGCAGTCCTTAGAGGAAAATTTATTGCACTGAATTCCCACATTAGGAAAACAGAATGAACACAGATAAGCAACCTGATATTACACCTCAAACATTTAGAAAAAGAAGAGCAAGCCAAACCCAAAGCCAAAAGAAGGGAGGAAATTATAAAGATCAGAACAGAAATTAAGGCAACAGAGACTAAGAAAACAATTCCAAAGATTCAATGAATCAAAGAGTTGGTTCTTTGAAAGAATAAATAAAATTGACAAGCCCCTAGCCAACCTAATTTTAAAAAGGAAAGAAAAGACTCAAATTCATGCAATACAGAATGAAAAAGTTGAAATCACTACTGACACTGTGGAAATACAGAAGATCAAAAACTCCCATTTTGAAAACCTCTACTCTCATAGGTTCGATAACACAGAAGAAATGGACAGATTACTAGAAACATATGAACCACCAAAGCTGGATCAAGAAGATGTAAAATCACTGAAAAACCCAATTTATATCAATGAAATCAAAAATGTAACTAAGTCCTTACCAACAAAGAAGAGCCCATGCCCAGACGGATGCACTGAAGAATTCTACAAGAAATACAAAGAAGACTTAATGCTGACACTCCTCTAACTCTTCAATGAAACTGAAAGGGAAGCAATTCTCCCTAAGTCATTCCTGAAAGCAAATATCACTCTAGAAAACCTGAGAAAGACCCAACTAGAAAACAGAACTAAGGCCAATCTCCCTAATGAACGTAGAGGCAAAAATTCTCAATAAAATATTGGCAAACAGGATGCAGCAAATCTTCAAGAAGATTATACACCATGACCAAGTGGGATTCATCCCAGGCATGCAGGGATGGTTCAACATACAAAAATCAATAAATGTAATCCACCATATCAATAGAGCCAAAAGTAAGAAACACATGACCATTTCTATAGATGCAGAAAAAGCTTTTCATAAGATCCAATAGCCATTCATGATAAGAACCTTACAGACAATTGGAATACATCTTCTTTACTACAATATGACAAAGGCCATCTACCTCAAACCAACAGCCAATGTCATATTAAATGGCCAAAAACTGAAAGCCTTTACCTTAAAATCAGGCACATGACAAGGATGTCCCTTATCACTGCTCCTATTCAGCATAGTACTGGAAATATTAGCCAGAGCAAATAGACAAGAGAGAAATAAAAGGAGTAAAGATAGGAAAAGAGGAAGTTAAATTATCATTATTTGCAGATGACATGATGCTCTACATACAAGGCCCCCAAAACTCCATTGAAAGACTCCTAGATATAATAAATAAATTCAGCAATGTAGCTGGATACAAAGTCAATACTCAAAAATCAATACCATTCTTACACACTAACAACAAAATCGCTGAGAAAGAAATAAGAGAAGCCTCACCATTCACACTAGCATCCAAAACAAATGAAATACTTAGGAATGAATCTAACAAAAGAAGTAAAAGAGCTATACAGGGAAAATTATAATACCCTGAAAAAAGAAATCGAACAGGACCTCAGTAAATGGAAAGACATCCTTTGTTCATGGATAGGAAGAATAAATATTGTGAAAATGGCCATTCTCGCAAAATTGCTATACAGATTCAATGCAATCCCAATGAAAATACCACTAACAAACCTCATAGAGCTAGAGAAATCACTCCTAAAATTCATCTGGAACCAGAAGAGACCTAGAATAGAAAAGGCAATTCTAAGCAGCAAAGCCAAGGCAGGAGGCATCACAATACCTGACTTGAAGTTATACTACAAAGCTACTGGAATAAAATCTATATGGTACTGGAATAAAAACAGACCTGAAGATCAATGCAATAGACTAGAAGATACAACTACGAACACACTCAATCACCTTATCTTTGATAAAGGGGCCAAACATGTTCACGCCAAGAATGATGGTCTCTTTAATAAATGGTGCTGGAAAAACTGGCTATCCATGTTTCGAAAACTAAAATTACACCAATGCCTGTCACCATGTACTAAACTAAAATCTAAATGGATCAAATATCTAAATATTAAAACAGAAACAAAATCTGATGGAAGATAAAGTAGGTAAAAATCTTGAAGACATAGGGGTAGGTAGAGAATTCATGAACAAGAACCAAACTGCATGGGAAATACTTTCCAGAATCAGTAACTGTGATCATGTCTTATTAAAGAGTTTCTGCATGTTGAAACTCCAGCAGAGTGAAAAGAAAACTCACAAACTGGGAAAAAAATCTTAGCAAACTATCCCTCAGACAAAGGACTTCTGTCTAGAACTTATAAAGAATTTAAAAAAATCAGATCCCCAAAATTCAAAGACCCAGTCCAAAAATGGGCATCTGAAATGAACACACAGTTCTCAGATGAAGAAATATGAATCGTAAATAAATTTATCATCATTAGTCATCAGAGAAATGCAAATTAAAACCATACAGAGATTCCATCTCACTGCATAAAGAATGGCCAGGATCAACAAAACTACCAACAACAAATGCTGGAGAGGCTGTGGGGAAAAAGGAACTCTCTGCACTGTTGGTGGGAATGTAGACTGGTGCAACCACTGTGGAGGTCAGTCTGGAGATTCTTCAAAAAGCTGGAGTTGGAAGTCCCATTTGACCCAGCTATTCCAATTCTAGGCACATTCCTAGAAGAACTGAAAACAACTTACCACAGTGATATATGTGCACCCATGTTTATAGCAGCACAATTTGTAATAGCCAGAACTTGGAAACAACCTAAGTGCCCACCAACTGAGGAATGGATAAAAAATTGTGATACTTTTATACAATGGAGTACTACTCAGCTATAAAGAATGATCAAATTGAGATATTTATAAATAAATGGATGCAACTTGAATCCATACTCATAAATGAAATAAATCAAACTGAAATGTACAAAAACAAATAGTCTCCCTAGTGTAAGAAATGGTAACAGTACATAAGATTTTATGGTAATCATGGTTCACCATTATACTGCTTTGAAGTCTTATGTTTTAATATATTGGTTGAAATGGTTTTATTCTGTTTTGTTTGATCTTATATGTGATGGTATGAATAGATACTTTAAAGAAAAGACAATATGGCAGCCATTGTTGATTTAATATCATCTTGTTCTGAAGTCCCACCATGCTCTTGTTTTCTATTACCATTGGTTCTATCATGTTGTGTCTTATTGGATTTTAATATGTATGATAGTATAAGCAAAATTTTTATGGAAATTGAGATAATACAGTAGTCATTGTTCATCTTTGGTTATTTGGTTCAGAATGCCTTGTAATACTTTTATTCTCTTGAGTGGTTTTATTCTATTTTGTTATGTTTGACATTATTGTGTGTGAAGCTGAGCTCAACTATTTCAAAGAAAGTGATATTATGGTAGCTTCTGTTAATATCCAATTGTCTTGTTGTGAAGTGCTCTCTTGCTTACATTGTTCTGTTCTGATCTGCTTAGATCTCTCCTCTTTTGTTTTATTCTCTTTAAAACAAAAAAATTACAAGGCCTTTCCTAACACAAATAATTGATAAATGGTAAATCATCAAATAATGATAATTCCTTCCAAAAAAAAAAAGACTAGCTGGGACAGTTCTTGTGATGTGCTAATTACAACATTGTAGAACACAAGCTCAGAACGGTTTTCAAATCCCTCCACATGGATTCATGTGACAACACAAGCTGGATTTTACCAGTGACCTAAACTTGTTTCCAGTGTGGAAAATATGTGGAAAATAAAGAGCATCTGATACTGAGCTTGCACTATCATGTCCCGCAAATGAGCTCACTTGGGCCCTGTAGCATGTAGTTCCTCTTTTTTCCTGCTTTTCCTTGGATCAAACTCATTCTACTGAGACTGTTGCTTTTTTCCAACCTGTGATAGATCTAAAACATTATTACCATTTGTGCTTGTCTTGATCAATTTTTTTGCTAAAGGCAGATAAAACCTGGAAACCATCTCCAATAGAATGTTCTGGTGTACGAAAATCTGGTCACACAATTTTAACACTAACTCTAACTCTATTCACATACCTAACCCTAGCACAACCTCTGGTGGTATGGTAGAACTAGTCAAGCCTCAACCATACACTTATATCTCATGTTACCTGTAAGACTGGGGGAATGCTGGCAATAACCTTAAACTAACTTCACACTAAACCTGAGAAACCCTGATCATAAACCTCACCCTAATTCTAAACTTGGTATAAATCTAGCCCTAATTCTGGCCCAGATTTAGCACTAAATCTAACTCTAACCATAGCCTAGGCTATCTCTGGTGAAAATATAACATTAAACTTATGTGTAATACTAACCAAAATCCAATCTCTGGTGTAATCCTAACCATAACTCTAGCCCTAGCCCTAGCCCTAGCCCTAACACTAACCCTGATCTGACCTGAAAACAGCCCTAATCATGGTGGATTCATAATACTAACACCAAGAGAAGTCCTCATCATAACTCTAACCTGGGTAGAAACATGATGTTAACCCTGACACTAATTCAAAACCTATCCTAACCATAGCACTGGTAGAATACTAGCCCTAGCCTGAGCCCTGATTATACCATTGACCTAAGCCTAACACTATCTTCTCTGGTTGCCATGTCCTAATGCCACCCATTGCCCCAGACCTAGCACTAACCATAATACCAAACTTTACACTAAAACTAAACATAAACCTAACCTTTGCAGCCCTACCTTAAACCCTATTCTTAGCCTATGTGGCAATCTTAGTCCTAACATTAAATTTATTCCTAAGCATAACACTGGAAGGACACTATATCCATAGATATAGACATAGACTTAGCAGTAGCCATGAACATAGCACTACACCTGGCCCCCGCTAAGGCCCCAGTCCTAACCCTAATTCTAATCCTAAATGAGTCTGTACTATAAGCCTAAACCTAGCTCTCAATTTCAGCTTTACCCTTAGCCGAATGTAACACTAAACATAAACCTAACCATAACTTCAATTAAAACTGTGGGATTAGCATGAGCCCTAACTTTAGCCATATCTCTACATTTTCCCCTAAACAAAATCCTAAACTGAGACTTAGAATTAGAATTACTCCAAAGACCAACACTAAACCTAACACTATACCTGGCCCTTACCCTAGCCCTAGGATAATCCATAGCCCTAGTATAACCCTAAGTTTGTACATAAACCTATCCTCCATGCTTACTCTACCCTAAATGTACCCTTAGGCCTATTCCATGCCCTGATTCTAAAACCTACCCTAATCCTAACCCTAAAACTTTAACCCTAAACCTATGCACAAACCCAAACCCTGGAGGAATCAAATCCCTGTTATGATTTCTAGTACTTGTGCTAGCCCCAGGATTAGCCCAAGCCATAATAATAATCCTGGTGAAATCAAGCCCTAAGCATAGATTTTCAACTATGTGTAGACCTGGGATCAGTCAGAAATCTAGCACTAGCCCTTATCTAGGTGCTCATACCAGCAACAACCCAAAAAATAGCCCTATGTCTACTGTGAAAGTTGGCCTGAAAACTAAACCTAGAATCATGCCTAAAATTAGAGCCTGAACCTAAAATTCCTCCTGTACCTAAGAGAGGTAGACCACAAACCAAATCTAAAATTAACTTTTCACTAACTTAAACATAACGGTAAATTTTACCCTAAATGGAGTGGAAACCTAAACCTAACTGGAAACGAACACAAACCTTGACTCTAGCCCAAGATTTAGCCATTGCTCTAGCCCTAGCCTTATCAATAACCCTAACCCTAGGACTAACTCTAACCCTAACCCTATGGCCTGCCCTGATGTATAAACCTAGTCTTAATCCTAAGCATGGTGGATGCCTTTAGCCAATATCTCAATGTCACTCATAGCCTCCTGTGCTCAGAGGTGAGGCTCTTCAGTGACGGCTGGATCACTGGCATGGAGAACTGAATTAGGCACCTAATTGATTTAATATTGCTCTTGGTTTGGGTGGAAGGATTTGCTGAAGAGAGAACTCTCTCCATGGTCATGAGTGGCATCAACTAATAGGCTTGTAGCCAGAATGTAACATAAGGGGAAAGGGAGGCTCACAGCACTTATTACCTGTCTTCCTACCATGTACAATTGCCCCTCTACTATATTCCACTACCATGTTGCCCCATCTTATAAACCAGGCAGACTATAGAACCAAACCTCCACAAACTGTAAGCTATATTAAACTTTTCCTCCTTTAACTTGAGGAATGGGTATTTTGTCTCTGCAATGACAAAAATAACTAAGTGGAATTATATTACTGGCATTAGTCTAAGCTTCATCATAACCTTAACCTAACACTAAACTGAGGCAGAAACCTAGCCTTGACCCTAAATTTAACCCAAACACTATGCCCCAAGTAACATCTTTAATTATCAACCTAAACCACCCTAGCACTCAACATAAACCCTGCATTACCCTATCTATCTTATCTAGTTACATGAAACTTAAACCTTACCCTAACCATGCTGGAACTCTAAAACCTAGCTCTACTGTGGACAGAACACAGGTCATATCCATTGCCTTAGATCTATCATTAAACGTGATCTTAAACCTATCCTTAACACTAATGTTAAAACTAATCCTAACCCTAACACTGCTGTGGCCCTCCTTAATCCTGTATCTAACCCTAATCCTAATCCTAGCCTTAAACAGGTAGAACCATAACTTTAACCCTAATCCTGTCCAACAACTAAAAATAACCCATTCCTAACATTGATAACCATCTCAAAACCCATATCAAATCCCTACAAAGAAACATATAAACTCTAACTCTAAATATACCCTAAGACCAAGACCTAACAGAGCCACAAAACATAACTCTAAATCTGGGGGAACTCTTTCTCTTCTTCAAGCACTAAACCTAGTCATTGTTTTAGCCTCTAACCATAAATGCAACCTTAATCTTAATCCTAACACTAACAGAAATCTTCTGGGAAACCTATTATTGGCCCTAAAATTATATCTTCTCTGAGACTCAATCCTAAATGTAACCCAAACCAAAGCAGAAACATGAGAGAACATTAGGTCTAACAATAACCCTAGTCCTCCAACTAGACTTAAACCTAATTCTAGCCCTAGCTCTAAACTTAAACTTAACTGTAACACTAATGATAATGTTAAACGAATCTCCAACCCAACCCCAACCATAACTATAATCATAAGCATAACCATAATCATAACCATAGCCTTAACATTAGCTCTAGTTGAACTCTAGCCCTAGATCAAGAATTACTACTACCCTTAGGAGGGCTAAATCTAACACTAAAAAATACCAAACCCTAACTCTAGTTGAAACCTAGACCCTAAACCTAACTGTAAACTTAAATCTTAATTCTGAAGGTGACACTGAGAAAAAGCCAAACATAGCCCTAGTGCTAGGAAAGGCCTTAGCAAATGTTATCACTTGTCTAACCCTAATACTGGGAGAACCCTGACCATAATTCTACCTCAAGCCTTAAAGTTAGCCTTTGGACTAGCCCGAACCCTTAGCCATAAAACCACTCTTACACTAATCATAAACCTTGCTCTGGATGAATCCTATCAATAACCCTAAATTAATCCTTAACTCAAGCCCTCCTGGAACCCTATAATTATGGCTACCAAAGGTTTAACCCCAAAGTAACTATAACTTTAAACTAAACTCTTAAAGTACACAAAACCCTAAACTTGTAGCAACCCTAAGACTATCCTTAACACCTCGCTAGAATGGCAACTCCAAACCTAACCCTATACCTGTTAGAAACCTAACAATAAACTTAACATTAAGTCTAACCCTAAATTTAACAATAAATTTACCCCTGGAGAAACTAGGGCCCTAATTGTAGCCGCCACTCTAAAACCCTAACTCTAAAACTAGCACTACGCTTTGCCCTAATCCTGACCCAAACTGAAAACCCGGCATAAACCTAAATCTAACAGTGATTCTACCTTAAAACAAACCCTAGCACTAACTCTACTTGAATACCAACCCTAGCCTTAGCCAGCAAACTCACCCAAAAATACTGCTATCCATTGCCTTAACTTTATCCCTGTTCCTAAAACTACCCCTCACACAGGTGGAAACTTAAATCATATTTTCTCACTAAATCTAATACTAACCTTGGAGAAAAACTAGCCCTAATACTAGCTTCCATCTTACCCTAGCCCTACTGTACCCCTAGCCTTTTCATGACCCTAAATCTAACCCTAATCCTAGTACTTATCCTGACATTACCATAGAGTGACTCTAATCCAAACTTTAACATCACTAGAAACTTATCCTACAGGAATACCATTTCCTAGCACTAGCTCTACAGATAACTGTAGCCCTGGTTCTAAAACTAACTGAACCCAAAGCCTAAAGTTAACACTAAAAGAACCTGAGTGGAATTCTGGTCATAGATCTAGGCAGAGGCCTAGACATAGGACTAGTAGTACCCCAACTCATAATCTAACACTAACCCAGATGGACATGTAACAATAACCCTACCAGCCCTAACACAAACCTATTCAATGTGAACTGTTAACCTAATCCTAACTAACCTTAGACATGGATGCAATCCTAAATGGAGTTCTAGCTCTAACATGCACCATACATCAACCATTACCCTAAACCTATGCATACCCCTACTTCTAGCCTTATAAAAATTCCTACTTTTAACCCTAGACACAGAAAGCTAAGGGCTTAGACTTAGCCCTTACACAACAATAACTATAACCATACACCTTAGCCTAAAGCTAACAGGATTTTGGCCCTAAACCTAAACCAATTTTTGAATTTAGAAAAACTATACCCCTAACCCTAATTTTAACCTATAATTACTCACACCATAGCCACATGTCCTAGCTCTAGACATCGACATCACCCCAAATGTAACCCTAACCTTAACTATGAACTTAACCATACCCTTAACCCTAAACACCACTTCTCCTTAATTATAACATTAATCCTAAATCTAACACTAACCCTAAAATTAACATTAATTGTAGACCCAGTAATAGCTCAAACCAAGGTGCTAATCCTGATCATGAACCTAACAATAACCTTAAAGCTAACCTAGAAAAAACCTAGTCCTAGTCCTAGTCCTAGTCTTGGTCCTAGTGCTAACAATATCTCTAAACCTAATTCCAATTCTAAAACTGAACCTAACCCTAAAGCTAAATCTAACTCTACCATGAAATATAATCCTAACCTTAAATGCTAAACTGGTGGGTCTTTTAATTCTACTACTACTGCTTGCTGCTTCATGCCTTCCTGTCTGCCAAGCCATGGACCGTTCTCCTCTGTGATAACCCTCTGCCATTCTATCTTGCCTTGGAGACAGCTGACTGTGGACTGAAACCTCTACAAACATTGGCATGATGTAAACCTTTTCTCTTTTAACTTCAAGCTGTTGGGTATTTTGAATAAACAACAATGAAACTATAAAAGTGTGCAGGTAGTTGACTAGGAAAGAGTATCATACACATGCTGCCCTGACCCTCAGTCTCAGAACTGCTGCCCAAGGCAGAGACATTCATTTGAGTTCAGCCATGATTGGAGCCACAGGCAGAGTCAGAGTTCTTTGTAGAAAGAAATATGCAAGACAGTGATTCAACTTCCTGTAAGAATCAGACAGGGGAAATATGAGCCAAGCTGACTCTGACAAACTTGTGTTTCCCTGACCTCAAGGAAAAGCCTCTCTTTGCTTTCCCATCCCAGTTCCCAGGAAGAACACAGGGCTCTAGAGACAAAGCTCCATGAGAGAGGAAAAGAGGCTCTGTAGAAGGCACAGTTCTTGGGGAAGGAGAATGGGGTGAGCACAGGGGGAGACAGCAGGCAAAAGGGGAAAGGCACAAACCTGAAGGGATGTCACCAGCGAGAGAGGCTTCTTGGGAATGGACACCACCAGATGACACGATGTTGACAGCAGAGATAGTGCAGGAGCAACATGTCATCTTTGTGAGCCTGCACAGAAGAAAGCAGGTTTTCGGGATTTAGAAGTGGCCCTGATGGATTCACTCATAAATTCTACAGCAAATTTAGAGAGGACCTAATGCCGCCAATGCTGAAGCACTTTAATGACACTGAAAGGGAAGTAAGTACTTCTAGAATCATGCCTAGAAGCAAGTATTTCCCTGATACTTAAACCATAGAAAGACCCAGACAAAAAACATGGAACTACCGACTAATCTCCCTAATGAACATGGATGCAAAATTCTTACTAACATAGTGGCAAACAGAATGCAACAAATCATCAGGTATAAAAGATATATAAATATAGTAGATATAATAGATATTGTAAGAGAGAAAGGGAAGGAAAGTGCTCAAAGGATATAATGGTATGTATAGTGTGTAAGACTGAAGATCATAGTATGAAATTTCTGTCAGATCATTGAACAGAAGAGTTTGCACTGTCAATGTTTGAGTGTCTAGACACTTTTTATGCTTTGATTTTGTAACTTTAACAATTATGTTAAAATGACAATATGTATCAACTAGTGATTTAATGATGTAGATTTTTTAAGCTCTGTATTCTACTTTTTTCTCTTTTGTTCTATTTTTTAAAATTTTCTTTTCTTTCCTTATTTAAATAAAACATTTAATAAGGAAAAAAAACCAATTATATACCATGATCAATTAAGATTCATCCTAAAGATGCACCGATGGTTCAACAATAAATGTAATACCTCATATTAACAGAGCCAAAGACAAAAATTACATGGTCATCCAAATACACACAGAAAAAGCATTTTACTTAAATGCATAAATGGTCTTAAATGGACTTAAATGGTCCCAAAAACATTCACAATAAATTCGCAACAGAAAATTGGAATAGGTGGTCATTAGCTCAATGTGATACAGCCCATCTAAGGTCATACTAAAAGCCAGCATCATACTAAAAGGTCAAAACCTAAAAACTTTCATTCTAAAATCAGTAACAAGGCATGCTTGTCTCGACCATCACCACTGCTGTTCAATATAGTTCTGGAAACATTAGCCACAGCATTAGACATTGTTATTATTAGAAGAAATAATAATAGGCCAGGATAGGAAAGGAAGGGAAGAAGTTAGATTAGCATCATTGGCAGATGACATGGTACCCTACATAAAAGACCACAGGACTCCACCAAAAGACTCAAAGATTTGAGTAATATACCTGCAAATGGAGTAATACACCTAGGTAAAAAATCAACACTCAAAAATAAATAACATTCTCATATACAAACAAAAATCAATGAAAGAGAAATTATGAAATCCACACCCTTCACATTAAAAACCAATCTAAAAAAGGAAGTAACAGACCTGTTCCCCGAAAATTACAGTACTCTAAAAAGGGAGATCAGAAAACATATCAAAAAGTGGAAAGATATCTCTTGCTCGTGGATAGGAAGAATCCACATAGTCAAGATGGTCATACCTAAAATTTATACAAATTTAATACAATCTCAATCAAAATGCCATTAGTGTATCTCATAGAACTAGAGACAACATTCCTAAAATTAATATGAAACCAGAAGAGACTTACAATAGCAAAAGCATTTCTTTGCAGCAAAGACAAGGCAGGGGGATCTTCAAATCCTGACTTGAAATTATTCTACAAAGCTAATGTCATTTTTTAAAAAAAAGGGGACATAAGGGTCAATAAAACAGATTAGAAGATGCAGACAACTCCACTCTCAGCCACCTTTGGTTTTTTATTTTGTTTTTTTGTTTTGTATTTGGTACTGGGGATCGATATGACAACCTTGTGTTTGACAGGCACATGCTTATGCCTCTGAGCTCAATCCTCAGCCTGAACCACCTTATTTTTGACAAATGAACCAAACATATTTCCTGAAAGAAGACATACTCTTTAATAAATGGTGCTGGAAAAATAGGCTTTCAACATACCAAAGACTAAATCTAGATCCATGTCTATTACTATGCACTGAGCTAAAATCAAAATGGATCACAGACCTAGGTCTTAAAACAGAAAACACTAAATCCATGAGAAGAGAGAATAGGTAGAACTCTTGCAGAAACACATGGAGGCAAAGATCTCATAAAGAAAACCTCAGTCACAAGGAAAGAATATACAGCATCAGTGACTGGGAACTCATTCTATTAAAAATTTTTTGCACAACAAAAGAAAGCACAAACAGAGTAAAAAGACAATCCACAGAGCTGAAAAATTGTAGCATGTTGTCCTTCAGACAAAGGACTTATATCTAGAACCTATGAAGAACTGAAAATAATGAGACACCCCAAATTCAAAGACCCAACCAAAAAATTTAGGGGCCATTTCATACATTTATTTGGCATATATATTTCTTCATCTGATGAAATTCATCTGAAGACATACAAATGACAAATTAATGTATGAAAAAAACTAACACTGGTTATTAGTGAGATTCAAGTTAAAACTAGTTTAGATTGCATCTCACTCCCAAAAGAAGGGCTATCATGAAGAAATCAACCAATAACAAATGCTAACGGGGCTGTACAGAAAAAGGAACCCTTCTCCACTGCTGGTGAGAGTGAAGACTGCTGCAATTGCTGTGAAAATAAGCGTGGAGATTTCTCAAAAAAACAAGGATTAGAGGTCCCATTTGACCCAGTTACTCTCCTTCTTCACAACTTCACATATAATTAAAAACATCACACCACAGTGACATTTGCACACTCATGTTTATAGCAACACAGTTTGTAAGAGCTCAGTCATGGAAACAACCCATGTGGGGGCACATTTAAAGAATAGCAAACTTAGAGACAGGTTATAGAAAAAGTTAAAAATCACATAGTGGTCTCTGCCTCTCCTCCTGCCGCTTGTCACATAATCATCCTGCTAAATTCAGTCAGCCTTGACTGTCTGAGTTCAGCTGATTTTTTTCTGATAATATGCTGGCTCAATTTCACTATGTCCAGATTATTTTTCTCCTTAGTTCAAAAAATATGTATTCTTTCCACCTTGCTTCAAGGACTTTGCTTGGGACAGAGTGGCCCAGTTAAGGACACCTTTAACTTTGCTTGCTCCACTGGAACTCCCTCCCCTTGTCCCCAGGATGGTCCTAAATTATGGTAAACGATTACTTTTAAGTAAATCTATTTGGAACCAGCTTGCCTTGACAATATGTGACTTAATTCATGTAAGCAATCATGGAATAACCTGCCATCTGCCTTGCACTTCCTGCTTGCAAACTGTATTTAAACTGAACTCTAAGCTGATTTGTAGCTAGTGATTTTGACTCTGTTATAGTCCCCTAGCCTGCCAGCATCAGATCAACAAGTGTTGCTTTTTAGACTCCTTGGTGAGAAGAGTCTTCCTTCAGGTTGGCATTGGTTTGATGCAGCGCCCAAATGGCCATTGACTGAATAATGCAATAAGATGGTGTTTTTTTTTTAATATAACAGAGTACTACTTGGCCATGAAGTAGGATAAATCTAAGGCACTTCTGAGTAAATGAATGCAACTTGAGATCATACTCCTAAGTGAAATAAGTCAGACTCACCTGTGTAAACATCACATTGTCTCTGTTGTGAGAAATTGAAATAGTAAATAAGGACCAAAATGTACAACAGATATTGTGAACTGGAAAGAAATTGTTCAAAAGGAAAGAACTAGGATGGGGAAGAGGCAAATGGAGGAAGGGAGAAGGAAAAACATGGTTTAAAAAAGATTGAAGTGGAAACAAAGCTTTGTAAATAGGGAGAGAAAGATTGGTTGAAGGGAAGAGAGGGGATTGGGAAAAACAGAGAAATGAAAATCTATCATGCACAAATTCCCTATGATGAATGTGATCATTACATATATTTAAAATACACCAATAAATTCAATAATACAACAAATTAAAAAATAAATTTTGCAAATGGACATAAACTTTTCCCTCCTCTCCTCTCCTCTTCCTCTCTGCTCCTCTCTTCCTCTCTCCTTCTCTCTCCCACTCTTTCTTTTTGTGGAATACTGGAAATCAACCCCAAGCAACTAACCACTGATGTATAACACTCACAGAATTAAGACACCCATGGTTCTCAAATGCAGAATTCCCAACCAGCACCTGACACTTTCTTCATCTAAACCATGACTCTCTACTGTCATTTGAGCCACCCAAAACTTACTTCCACAGTTGAATGTCAGTCATCAGCAGTGCCTGTCCCAGGGTCACTATGATTTTTAAATTTTTTTCTTCTTCTGTGCTACTGGAAGTTCACCAAGCTGCATTTTACTCACAACTCTCTTAACTGTGGAAAGGAAAAGCAGTGATGCTCATGAAAGTGATAGCCCCCTGTATTTACATCCCTCCAGCACAGTTTTTGCAAAATACTTGTATGCACATCATCTGCTGCAGGACCACCCACACCCTACAAGGTGTTGTAATGATCAGTTAATGACTGAGAAAGTGAACTGTTAATGTGGCTCAAAATGAGGAGCATAAGGAGGAGGAGCAGAAAGAAAGGCAAGCAGGCACAGTGGTGTGGGTGCATGTCTCTAAGCAAGATAGTTAGGGGGCCAGGACAGCAGGAGGTCAGAGCCCCAAGTAGCGGGCACAGAAATTAACACAAGAGTCATCCAAGCCATGCAGGGCAGGACATGGCAGTGAGGACAGGGGCTGTGAGTGCCCTGGTGGAGCACTGACAACTTGTCTCCATGCTCCTCATGGGCAGCACAGACACTGACCGTGCAGCTGCAATCAGGAAACTTGGTCTGCATTGTAATGTGCAACCCTGTACAATTTACCTTTTTGAAGACCCTGAGCAGTGTGGCTGGTGTAACATCCTTAGCAGTTGCGTAGAATTCACCAGTCAATCCCTCAGGTCGTGGACAAGTTTTACTTGACAGATTCTTTATTACTGTCTCAATTTTATTGCTGCTTATTGGATTAAATATTTTTTATCTTCTTAAAATGACTTTGGTAATTTGCATGACTCTAGGAATCTGTTTTTTCTTCACGTTTTCACTTTACTGGGAGATAATTTCTCAAAATAAGTCCTATCTTCTTGACTGTAGCGGTGAGGTTGTGACCCCAACTCTAACTGCATGGATGTGAGTCTTCTCTTTCTCTCGCTAAGTTTGGCTGTGGGCTTTTCTATTTTGTTTGTTCTTCTCAGGAAATAGGTCTTCAATTTGCTGGTTCTTTGTATCATGTTTTTAGTCTCAAGTCTGTTGATTTCTGCTCTAAATTTTACCGTTTCCTTTTCTTAACATCGGTTTTAGCCAAGCTGCATTTTGCTCCCAACTCTTTTAACTGAATATCTTAAGATTTCTTGTTATTTCTTGAATATCTTAAGATTTCTCATAGTTCTATTTGAATCTTCTATGTTTTCTTATTGCACACATTAATTAAAATGAACTTCTCTCTTAAGATTGTTTTTATACTCAGATATTCTAAGGTGTTGCTCAGGAATCGGGATTAGCTTCCAGAAATATTTTAATTCTCAATTTTCTTTCTGTGATCCAACAGCTTCCTTATTTTCTGTAGTTTTCTCTGCCATTGATTTCTTATTTCATTGAACAGTGGTCTAATAATACCTAGGGGGTGGTTTTGATTCTTTTGGAGTCATTTAAACAGGTTTTGTGGGCTTGAATGTGGCCTATTTGGAGAAAGACCCATGTGCTGTAGGTGAGAATGTACACTGGGCTGCAATAGGATGTAATGCTCTATAGACAACTATTAAGTCCAGATGTACAAGGATGTGATTCAGCTCTGATATCTCTTTATTGATTTTTGTTAGTTGATCTCTTTGAAAACTGGAGTGCTAAGCTCTCTTTATGATTACACTGGTATTACTTTAATCTTTTTATGATCACCAGAACTTGTTCTTTGTAAATAGGGGCTCACTTATTTGATGCATGTATATTAATCATAGTTATCTCTTCTTGGAGAATTGTTATCACAATTAGTAGGTAATGACCTTCTTTGTCTTTTCTCATTCATTTTAGATTGACATTTACCATGTGAAATTAAAATTGATATCCCTGCTTGTTTTAGGGGCCCTGGTGTGTAAAATGTTATTCTCTATCCTTTGATATTAATCTATGTATATCTTTTTGAGATAGATGAGTTGCTTGAATAAGTCACACTGCTGGGTTTTACTTCTTGATCCAATTTGCCAATCTATATCTCGGAACTGAGGACTTGAGGTCACTGACATTTGAAGACATTCTTGAGAGGTGTTGAATAATTATCCTCATTGCACTCTTCCTCCCTTGGTGACTCTTGTTTTTCTTCTCCTATTATTTTCTATCATGCTGTTTATCCATTGATCTTGCTTGGTGTTTTCATTTCATCAGGATTTTTAGCTTTATTGGTTTTATCATTCTGTTTAGACTATTCTTGAGTATTTGCTGGAATGCTGGTTTCATAGCCATGTGTCTCTTCAGCTGGCCTTTCTCAGGAAATGTCCTCCTTTATCCGTCTACTCTGAAGGAAACACTTGTTGGGTAGAGTGACTGATGCAGGAATACATTTGATTTTAGAGCATGAAGTTCTCACACAGAGCCCTTCTTCTATCACTATGGTTCTGTTGAGAGGTCTGCTGTAATTCAAATGAGTTTATATTTATATATCTTATGTTCATCTCTGGTTGCTTTTAAAATTTTTTATGCTGTATGCCTGGAAATTTAATTAAGGTGTGTCTCTGGGTGTGTTGGTGCAGACTTATAATCCAAACACTCAGCAGGCTGAGGCAGGAAAATTGCCATGAGTTTGAGGACAGCCTGGGCTGCACAGTGAGTTCAAAGCAGGTTGAACTACATAGTGAGATCCTGTCCCCCAAAAACAAGGAATGTTTTTGCTATTTCAAATGTCTTAAAGCTACTGTGAATGGTATTATTTTCATAATTTCCTTCTCACATTATTCATTGTTGTTGTACTCAAATGTTAATGATTTTTGCTTGTTACTCTTCTTTCCTGCTACTTTGTTATAAATTCAGACAGTTTTTGGTGGAGATCTTTGAGTCTTCTATGTAGAATATCCTGCTATCAGTATGGAGATTTCTCAAAGAACTGAAATTAGAAATTCCATACAACCCAGCTATCCCCTGGTAGGTATCTTCCCTAAAAAGCTTAAGTCATCATATACAGTAATACTTGTAGAACAATGTTTATAGCTGCCCAAATATGATAGCAAAATCCTAGAAGCAGCCTATATACCCATCAAAAGACAAGTGGATAATTAAAAGAAAGATGTTGCAATATCCATATGTAACCATTCCCAAAATGATTCTAAACTACATGGATTGCCAAGATGTACAAGAAAAATTTTTAAAAATTTAAATCAGAGCAATATGAACAACAACCACAATACAGCTATGTCTTGGTGACTTTCTTTTTCTATTATAATTATTTGGTATTCCATATACTTAATACGTTTTTCATATTTGAGATTTCTGCTATGATTTCTGTTGATATACTAATAACTCCATCTGCGTTGTCTTCTAGCTTTTCTCTAACTCTAGTTAATCTTAGATTGGTATTTTGTATATCATTTAGTAGGTATTGGAGGGTCTTTTCTTGTGCTTGCATTTTTTGTGTTTCTTGTAGTACTTCTTGTAATTAACCTTTTTGTTCTCCATTTGAGACATTTTGCTTTCACATTGGGCAGTTCTGAAGTTTTTAATGCCACCCTATGTTTTGTTTTAGATTTATCTGTCTGATACCTTTTTGAGGATGCAAACTCTCTGGTGCATTTGTCATTCAAGATTTGAACTGATTTGGTCAACTCTTCCAATTTTTTACTTACTTATCCTATATCTACTTTAGATAGTTTCAGTGCCATTTCAGTGACCTATTGGTTCATTCCTCTTGGAGAACATCTATTGTTTTCATCTTTTCTACAAACATTTTATAGAGTTCTGCTCCATGATATCTACTTTCCTTTCCAATTGTGTCCCTTTGGTCTGCTTCTGGAGACTTACAAGACTTTTACGATCTTCTGTTGTTTTGCCTTCTCAAGTTCTGTGTAGGTGTATCAATTTTTTTTTAAATTATGCTTCCAGGAAACCTAGACATTGAAATAGAGGAAAAATCAGTTGTTTTCCACCACTGTGTTAGCTTAGCCAAAATAGTAAATTCAGTCACATCAACTGTATCAAGTGCGAACTAATTATTGACAAATCCAAGGAGCAATATGTACATTCCCTGACCAATACTAAGAGGTCTATGATATTAGTGAGGATGATTAGACCAACTGCATGGTAGCCTATAAAACTTCAGACAGTTTTTTAAGGATGTAAGTGGCAGTACCAGAGCCCCAAAATACCACTAGACCGGAGGGTAAACCTTGGTGGGCCAAGTTTCTGAACTACAACCTAAACCCACTTATTTATGACAAAGTGCCAGCACTGCCCATATGTGCACAGTTATCTGATGCTCAGCTAATGCTATGATGGTGATGACTTCAAGTGCCAACAGAATGGGCTCTGCACACCTTCTATGGCACATAAGTCTTAGGTTCATCACTGCTACACAGGATTAGCTGCCTTGTCCTTCAGAACGACTCCCTCTGATGACTTCACCCTCCAAACCTGGCCTCCATCAATGGAATACAAGGGCCTGTGACAATTCTGGTCTGACCATGGACCTCCTATGGCATTCCAGGAGATTTCCAAATAGCAGCCCCTATTTCCAAGCCTATTTCTCAAAATATATTCTCACCACATCATCCTCTTACCTTGAACTGTGGCACAGTAACCTTCAGTCCTAAAGTCTAAAGAAAAACTCTCATCCTGGATGTTCATCTGTTCTTCAGTGACATGAATCTGAGGTTTGTCATCTCTGTTGCCTTTTGCTGAGGAGACTCCAGCAGCATACCCAGCAATATCAGCTTGGCTGGAGTGATCAGGTCAGTTAGTCTGATCTTCACTGCTGGACAGTTTGCTGGCTTTTGGTGGAGGTGGTGGCTGGAGAAGTCACTCGGGCCTGTCTATCATAAGCGGAGGTCTCTATGCCTGAGTGTGCACAGCACGCTGGAAGCTGTAGTGGCTGAGAATGAGTCACTCACCCTAACTTTAAACATAACCATAACCATAACCATAATCATAACCTGTGTGACTTGAACTTAACCATAATACAAACCTAAAAATAACTGTAAACAGAAACATAAACCTAACCCAACACACAGGTAGAACCTCGGCCTGCTAACAGCCTTGACCTTAGTCATTCTCTTTCCCCTATTCCTAAATTTAGGCCTCATCCTAAAGCTAAACACAACCCTAAACATTAAAGGACCTAAGTACAGTGTTAGCCCTACAAATAGCTCTAGATGTAGTCGTATCACTAACCATATCCCTAAAACAAAAGTGTTTATCTTGGACCTAGTATTAGCACTAATGCTAAACCTAACCCTAAACTTACCTTAACCCTAACCTTGGTGGAATCCTAATGGCAACCCTAACCCTAACAATGGATGTCAAGCTAAAGCTGGAGGAATATCAGTCCAAGAGGTAGCACTGACCCAAAATGTTATCCTAAGCCTACATTTCATGGAAATGTTACCTAAAATGAAACACTGAAGATACTCTGCTCCCAACAGGACATTTAGAACTATCCATACTCCTAGGCATTGCTCTAGCTCTAACAACACTAAACCTGACATAAACCACACTGGTGAAACACTAACCATAAGACTAAATGCTCGTTAACCCTAACCCTTAATCAAATCCACATAGAACTCTAGTCCTTCCTCTCATATATTTCCAGTTCTAACATTAACAGATCTCTAACCTTAACCTTAACCGTCACCCTAAATCTAGGCATGCTGAAACACTAACCATGTTCTTCTGAAAAAACCTAAACAAAGACTCAACAATAACCCTTATGAAACCCTCATCACAGAACAAATTCAAAATTTAATATTAACCCTGAAGATAAAATAACCCCAGACCAAACCAAATCCTACTCTAATCATGGTTGAAACCTAGTCCTGACTCTAACCATAACCTTAACTGCAACACTGATGGAAATATAGCCCTATCTTTAACAGTAGCTTTAACACTAATCCTAAAACTAAATCTGATAAAACCCTAGTCCTTGACCTAATTTGAGGCCTATCACTGGCCTTAGACATAGACTTGGCCCTAGGCCTATCACTAAACTGACTCTAATCCTAACCCTAATGAGAAGCTGACCATGATCATAAATATAAATCCTCTTATTTTTGTACCAGGGATTGAACTAGTAGTCTCACATTTGCCAGGCGGGTGCTTATGCCACTGAGCTAAATTCTTGGCGCATAAAATTAAACCATAATTTGAACTCTAAATTGAAACCTAAAAATCCAAAAACTAGCATAACCCTAAACATAAACTTGAGTTTAACTCTGACCCTGTCACTAACTGTATCCATGTTCTATCCAAAACTTGGTGGAAATATATCCCTAACCAAAATCCTAACTCTAACCTAAAACCTTAAAGTAACACTAAATATTTTCTCTAACACTAATCCTAACCCTAAGCCTGGTCCTATCTCTAAACCTAGCCTTAGGCACAAACAATAACACTAAAGCTAGTCCTACCCTAACCATGATGGAAACTTAGATATTTCCTTATTCCTATTATTAGTCTCAGGCTTAACACTAACTCTAAACATAACTTTGATGGAATCATGGTTCTAACATAACCCTGGCCCTAACACTACACTAATCTTAACTCTAATCTTAGTAGATGATTAATTATACCCAAGGACTAACACTACCCTTATCCTTGTAGAACCCTAGTACCACTGCTAGAGCTACACCTAGCTCTAGTTTTAACTGTAGCCCTAGACATAACTATGTCCCAAAGGAGGTAGCCCTAAAAGTAACCTTATTTAACACTAACCCTAAGCTTCACCCTAAGTCAAGGGCTGTGAAAAGAAAAACTTTCAGTGAAAAGTAACCAAACTGCAACTTAGTATCTACTTATTTATCACATGGAATCAAAAGTGAAATTAGTCCTGAATACTGACATCTTAGCTTAGAAAAAATTAATCATACATTTATCACATTTGTCTTAAAAGAAAAAGAAATGACATGCGTGCTATAGGTTTGTGATCACTGGCCTAGGGGGAAATTAATTGTACCCTAACTATAACCAACACTATCACTGTAACTTTGCAGACCTTTAGCCATACAATTAGCTATATCCCAAGCTCTAATTAAAGCCTTATACTTAGACCTAACCTACACCTAAACCTAAACCTCATGGAACATCATATCCAACACTAAACCAAAGGCTAACTCTGGTTGAACCTTAACCCTAGTTCCAGCACTAGTCCAGCACTAGCACTAATACACACCCATCACAAAACCATGGGGACCTGACCCTAAGACTCTTAGAACTAACCCTAAGACTTAAACTAAACCTAAACCTAAATCTAAAGAATTTCAAAATTGAAACCTTATTCTAAACCTAACCATAAACACTGTGCAACCCTAGCTCTTGCCATATACCTACCCTTTTAGCTACATCTACCTCTAGCTCTAATAAACTAACTCTAAACCAAAACTGAAAGTTACACCTGTCCCTACCAGAAACCTAGCACTACAATTAGCTGTATCCTTCAACATTACCTGAATCCCAAGTCTTATGAAACACTAAACCTAACATTAAATCTAAACTTTAATATATCTCTAAGACTAACGCTAATCCTAACCTTGACAAGAGTCTACTATGATACATATTTCTACCTCTAGCCCTTGCCCTAGACCTACCCCTCAAACTGACCCTTACTCTGGAAACACCCTTAATCCTGGAGCTATCACCAAAACTAACACTAACCCTAATGCTAACACTAACTCTGGTGGAACCCTAACTAACTCTCACTTTTAGATTAACCATAACCTTAACCTTAAATAACCCAGTATCTACAGGCATGCAAAATATAATAATAAGATCTCTAAACCTAGCATAAACTATCCTCGTATAACCTGAACACTGGAAGAATTCTAAACAGAAAGATAATTCTATCCCTAACCCTAACAATCAGCCTGACCTAGCCTAGCCTTAGCCCAAACACTATTCCACCTCTAGTACCAACACAGATCCTGAAGTTAGCCACTCTTACAAACAAATGATCTCCCATACCTATGAAAGCAGGCAGGACACCTGGGACCTGCCTTTCCAAGACACTGAAGAGATGTAGTTCTTCAAAAGCAGCTGTCTCCAAGGAAGACATTGAGAGGCAGGTTACACATTTGTCAGTCCACAAAATTTCATACAGGCCAAACCCCTTTCATGAGGGATCTCCACTCACAAAGCAGACATTGTGGATCTCACTAGCACATTGATATGGGGGGACTAAGCATCAGTTTACACTACAAATATGCTTTTCTGGTGCTACATGCTTATGCAGCCCTCTGGAAAGAAAAGGATTTGGTAACTAATAAGCAATCAGCTACAAAGCTTCAAAAAGTAATTCCACATTTCCTAGAGGCAGTACATCTTCTCAAATGGGTCACTGTGCACTGGAAGGGACATCAAAGAGACATGTCTAAAGTCTCCTTAGATAATCAAAAGGCTGATAAGGAGGCAAAAGTTCAGCCTTACATTTCTCAAAATATTTGTTTTATTCCCATTTCCTGGGGAAACATGAAAACCTATCTAAATTGTCCAGGACGTTAACAGGACCTAAGGATAAAGGGATATTTAAAAGGGACCCTGGTGATATTTAGAAAACAAACGTGCTTGTTTAAGGGACACAGTGGAAGACTATACAAAATGTTTGATGATTCTTTCCATAAGAGCAGAGATGCTAGAGAAGAATTGGTGGTTCAGATATTCAGAGGACAAAGACTAGCGGTAACCACCTGACAAGTCTGCAAAACTTGCACACGTTGTGCCTCAAAGAGCCCTTTGAAACCCAAAGCACTGCAATTTCAGTTTAGAAAATACAAATCATACATTAATATGTTTTACCTTAGAAGAATATCAAACATCACATGCATAACAAGTTTCTAACCACTGGCCTAAGTAAAACTGAACTTTACAATAACCAAAACCATAACCATAACAAATACTATAACCATATTTTTGCAAAGTTCTAGCTGTAAAGTTAGCCCTAGACCAAGAACTACTCCTAAGTGAGCACTGTTTTTAATACCGTTCAAAATACTATCTAAAATGAGTCCATACTGAACTCTCTATGTAACGCTAACCCAAAGCCTAAACCAGGTACAATCCTAACCCCAGCCTAGAACTAGTGCAACACTAGACCTAACAGTAACATAACACAAAACCTGAAGGAAAACCTAATCCTAAAGCCAAACAAAAACCAAATCTTAACACTAGCTGAAGTACAAACCTATCAATAGGCATATCCTAACACAGAACCTAAACCTAAAACTAAAACTAAATCTTCCTAAACCTTAACCAAAACCCGAGCCTCACTGGTGAAATATAAAATCAAACCCTATCTCTAAAGCTAACCCCCTTTCTCGTCCTGGTTCTATTCTTATCACTATCACTAGAAGGCCTAAATATTAAATTTAACTGTAAACCTAAACCTAATCCAACCACTAACCCAGGCAATACGCCTAGCTGTAACACAAAATTTTACCTTAAGTGCTAACTCTTGTGGAATGCTAAAACTAAAACTAACCCTAACCTTAACTCTAAAAATAAACCTAATTCTACCCAAACCCTGATCTTGGTGGAACAGTAAACCTAACATTACATATTAAGTCTAACACTAACAGTAACACTAACACTAGCCCTATCCCTGACATATACATAGTACAAGTTAGTGCTAGAGCTAACCCTGACCAAACACCAGCACTAGTCCTAGCACTAAGCCTATCACTACACTTAATTTTAACCCTAAAGGTAACACTCACCTTCATGGAACACTAGTCCTAAACTAAATTCTAATTCTAACCCCCTAAACCTAACTCTGGTTTAATTCTAACATTAGCAATCAACCTATCAGCTGGGGATTTAGCTCAGAGGCATAAGAACCTGCCTTGCAGGCATGAAGTCATGAGTTTGAGCTTTCCTACAAACAAACAAAAAACAATTAAAAAAAAAACAATGAACCTATCAGTAACTTGCCTTTCACTCTAATGGAACTCTACTCAAAAATCTATTCTTAACTATATCTCAAGTTTAACACAAAGCTTATTCTATGCTTAATCCCAACTCTAGTTCTATCCTTAGCCCTAAACCTAAACATAAACCTAAAACTCACCCTAGCACAAACACTACCCTTAAATTTAACCCTAACCCTAATCCTGGTGGAACCCCAGCCTTATCCTTATGCTTCTTATTCCTAACCCTAGCATTAACTCTAAATATAATCTTGGTGGAATCATAATGCTGATCCTAAGGCAGACATTGTGAATAACCTTAAACCTAACCCAAACCCCATCCTTAAACTTAACACTAACCCTGACAGAAACAGAATGCTACCCTCAGCCTCAGTTCCAGTTATAGCACTAAAAGCTAACCCGGACCCTAAATCTGTATACAGCTATAGCCTTGGGCCTATAATTAAAATTAATTTTAAACCTAATCCTAACTCTAACCCTGGTGGAATCCCAACCCTAAGCTAAACACTAACACTAACACTAACCAAAACCATAACCATAAACATAACCATAATCAAAACCTTAAATCTAAAACTTATGCGATCCCTGACTCTTAACTTCAACATATCTCTTACCTTAAATCTCCTTGAACCCTAAATCCAACCCAAACCAGCCCGATAACCTTAACACTAACACTGTTACTACAATAAGCCTAATCCTGTAGAACTCAAAACCTAACCTCAGTAACTATTAACATTAATGCTAAGACTAACTTAGCTTCATCTATAGCACAGGTCCTAAGCCTGGCCCTAACTCTGTCACCAAACCTCAGCATGGCACTAACAATACAGCTATACCTAATCCTACCCTAAACATAGTAGCGCCATGGACATAACCCTATCCCAATCCATGCCAGCTCTACCTAACCCTAAACACACTCAGGTAAAATCATAACCCTAACAGTAATCTTAACATTCAACCAAATACAATTTGGAATGCTAACCATAACTCTAACCCAAAAGCAAGTCCTCATCCTAACACTGACAGCACTCTAGTGCTATCTGTAGTCCTATCAGTAAGCCTAACTCTTGCCATAGCCCTGTCCTAGCTTTGACACTATCCAGAGGCCTAACCCTAAGCCTAAGCCTAGGTCAATCACCAAAATGGACATTACACTTAATACTAAACTCACCATGGTAGAACACTAAATCTATCCTTAAATTTAAAATTAACCTTGGCCCTGCTGGAACACTACATATAACAATGGTAACTCTAACTCAAAAACTAGCATAGCTTCATTCAATCCTAAACACCGGAAGAATTCTAAAGGTAAATGTAACCCTAATCCAGTCCTAAACACTAGTCCTAGCACTATAGCTGCATTAAACATACCAAGTGGGAAATCAGACTTCTAACTACAACCAAACCATAGTCCAAAGGATAACACTCACGCAGGTGGAAACCTGACCTAAAACAACTCTAACCCTAACATTGAACCTAACCCTAACACTGTAACACTAACACTAATACTAGCCCTGACACGTCTCTACACCTAATCTTAACATTAACCTAAACCCTAACCCTAACCACATCAGATTAACACTAATGCAAGTTTTACCCCAAAGTTAATCTTAGCTATCACTCAATCACCATATCTGAACTTAACCCTTAACATGCTCTAACACTTCCTTTACTGGAAAGCTAAACTTTTCCCAGCCCTAACCCTAGACCATGACATAGAAACAGCCCTAATCCTAACTATAACTCGAAATTTAATACAAAGTCCACTCATAACCCTATATTCAACAAAGTTCATCCTACACATAACTAACCACAACTCTGGTGAAGACAAGTGGTAACCCTAACACTAACACTGCCCACTAGCTCCTTCCCTCACCCTAACCCTAACTCCAACCATAACCCTAAACCTACCCGAAAATTACATAAAATGAAGAAGCCACAGCATTGTGAAGGCTACCTAGGAATTTAGGCATATCCTGTTAATTGGAAAATTCTGGCAGGGCATGACATTACAAAATGCCACAACACATTCACAGAACAGTTCCCCAAATCCTGCATGTGCACTTCTCATGAGAATTCAAACAGGTTTGTTAATAGGAATGCCCAGACCTGACACCAGTGTGGGAAATAATAAAAATGAACATCTGTGATTGAGGTCTCACTGTTGTGTGCTGTCACGCTACCCTACCCTTACTGCACAGAGTGTATTCATTTTGTTACATACTTTACATGGACCAAACACACACTAGTCAGTCACTGTCTATCTTTAATATATGCAGAACTTTATTATCATTTATGCTTATACTGACCTATTCTTTGTTCAGGAAAGAGAGAACCAGAAAGCATCTCTAAAAGGAGACGCCTCTCTAAAAGGAGCCTCCAGATTATTTATTTCTTGCTCTCTCCCCTCCTTCCTTCCTCTTTTTTCTCTTCTATTCTCTCCATTTTTTTCTCCTCTCCTACACCTCTACTTTACTCTTCTCTTCTCTTTGCTTCTCTCCTGTCCTCTTCCCTCCGTCTCTTCTCCTCACCTCTCCTCTTCTCCTCTCTACCTCCCTCCCCATCCCCACACTTTTCTAATGGCACCAGGAGTGGTTTCCTCCCTTCTTCATCTTCTGAGAAACATGCTGGTGTTGTCCCCAACTCAAGCCAAGATGTTTGCCTAGCAAATACTTGAGTCCACAAGGGATGTTTTGCAGATGTGATTTTGGTTTTTACATTATGCATGCAGTGCTATTTGAAGGACCCAAGACCTAGTTCTCTCTACAATTCCCAAAATGAGCCACGGGACACCATAAACAGCACCCTACATATCCCACCAATCTCAGCACTAGGCCACACCCTTTGTCAGTGGAAAAGGATTGACTCTGCCAACTTGAAAAAGGAACAATCTCTGCTACTATAATATAGTTTGTGTCCAGCATGAACTAGGGCAGGCCAAAAGATGGGTACAGGGTGGCACTTTAAATTTTGATACATTTTCTATTGAATCATTTCTTTTTAAAAACATGGACAGTCGAGAGAAATTCCTTATGTTTTGGTTTCTGTGACACTCCTCTCAGGGAAACCCCGGGAACTATGGTATGTAGAGTGACCCCTGAGGAACACAGGTGTATTCCTGATGGTGCTGTCTTCAGATCCCCACCTGTTTCTCATCTATTTAATGGAGACAGCCATGCAGGAAGCTCTCCTTGACTCCCTCCTCATAATCTTCAGGTCTACAAAGCAATCTTGTACCCTTCAAGGGACTCAGAAACTCCTTTAGAGCCTAGTGTCTGAGTGGAATTCAGTATCTTCAGCTCCCTCTTTGTGTTCTCACACAGCTGTGCCCCCGGCAGGAGGTATCCACTCTTAGGCATCACAGGATGTACACAGACAGCTCTAAGGCCCAAGGGTCCTTCTTATTCCTCTGACTCACAACTTGCCCTGCTCTGCCTGCAGAGATGACTCTTGAGTCCAGGGCTTTTTTTCAGTTGCAGGTATCCACAATGCAAACAAGGGATGGGTTGACTTTCAAAACTCCCAACCAAGATTGCAGATAAGTTTCCAAGTTTGAGCCTCACACTTGACTGTTTATAGAAAGATGTCCAATATGAAAGGTGAAAGACAAAGAGTCCTACACCAGGATAAGAACTCTGCAGGGAACAATATGCTTCAGGAAGGGAAGGAAATCACCTGCAGAAGCTCTTCTCCCTTCAACACCAGGAAAATAACTAGAGAGGTCTAGAATTGATGTTTGACAGGACAGCTGCTGTTAACATGGGAATAAAAAGGTGCATTAAGAAACCTATTAGTCCTCATAAAGTGAACAGGGCCATATGGGGCAATGAGGAAATGTCGGCTGTCTCCCATGCCTGACTAGAAGAAGCCTTTTATAAACATACAAACACAGATCCATTTTCCAAGAGTTGTGAAGGTACTAGTCAGACATCATTTCATTTGCCAGTCAGGCCCAGATGATATGCATAAATTACAAAATCTTCTGATGAGGCCCCACTATGCTGATGCTCTAATTGATAGATATGACTATTTGTGTGCAACAGTCAGGACCTTAGATGAGGGTGAATAGAGAGAGTCCAGAGCTATAGCTGTCACAATTGGCTATGTTTTAAATGCACCCAAAACATCTAAGGGACAACCTAAGGACATCTGAGGAAAGAGGTCCTATATTATCTGCAAGAAGAAAGGACAGTGGGCACTTGATTGCAACAGGGCAGCTCCTGGGCACTGCTCCAAGTGTCTCATGGCTCTGGAGGGTCGACTGTCCCTGCTTCAGAGAGGGGCTGGATTAGCCCCTCTCTGAAATCCAGATTGTCCATCAGTCCAGGGCTATTGTTATGGTGTCCATCAGTCCAGGGCTATTGTTATGGTGTCCATCAGTCCAGGGCTATTGTTAAGGTGAAAGGTTACTTATGGTTAACAAAGAAAGAGCTTACCAAGTAGCAGGCCATTCTCTTAGCCACTCCTGAGGTTATTACAAAGACTGGAACTACACATAGTCATTCCTCTTTGATGTCTACGGGACGGCACTAAGCTGATCTTGTGAACAAGTGGTCTCTGAGACCTGTGCAATAAGGCAGCACATCCAGGACCCATCCTTCAAAGACCCTGAGGAAGTATAGTTCACCAACAGAACTAGCTTTGTCCAAGATCTCTGTTACAAATGCAGGTTTGTAGCTTTAATTTGGGCACAGATATTAGAAACAGGCAAAAGACTAACATATATACAGACTCCAACTATGCTTTTCTCATGCTACATGTGCATGAACTCATCTGGAAAGAAAGAGACTTGAGAACTAATACTTACCTGAAAAGCACAAAAAGGGAATTCTAGGACTACTAGAGAGATTTTATCTTCCCAAGCAGATCACTGTCATGCATCTTAAGGGACAGCAGAGAGAAATCTCTAAAGATTCATTCATGGAAAGGCTGGTTAGAAGGTAAAAAAGCAGGCTTACACTCCCTCAAAACCTTAGCCCTATTTGTATTTCCTGAGGCACCATTAAAGCTAAAGGGATGTTAGAGAAGGGGAGATTTAAAAGGTACACTGGTGGGATTTAGAAAACACACTGCTCCTTCCCCATTGGAAACAGTGAAAGTTGATTTAAAAAAAAAAACACTTCACAATTCTTTCCATAAGCGAGGAGACATAACAGGGGAAATTTTCATTCAGATTTTTACAGTAAATACACTGGCAGCAATCACCTGACATTTTTGCAAAGCTTGTCCACTCTGTGCCAAAAAGAACACCTGCAAGCCCAAAATGCCTCCCTTCTTAAAATCAATACAGATGAGAGAGAAAAAACAGGAAGGACTGGCAATTAGACTTTACACACATGCCATGATGTGGGGGATTTAGACAAATATTGGTCCTAATAGACAACATACAGGTTGGACTGAGGCCTTCTCTACCCCTTCTGAAGAGGTTATTGAGGATGTCAGGGTTCTTCTCAAAGAAACCATTCCACAGTTTGGATTACCCAGACCCTTCAGAGTGACCATGGGCCTTCTTTTAGCTCTCAGATTACTCAGAGTGAAGCTAAGGAGTTTGGAATAAACTACATATCTACATACAGTCCTCAGTTCTTCTGGACAGATCGAAGAACCAACCAAGCTATGAAACCAACTCTAACAAACTTGGCCACCATACACCTGAATCTTCTCTCTGACCATTTCCAATAGACCTCAATGAAGTTTAAATCCCAAAACACATGAGTCTGTTTGAAGTGCTATGAGAAAGACCATTTCTATCTTCTGATACAATAGTCCACTCAGAGACCACAGAATTCTTACAAAATCTTATTCACTTAGGCCAACTACTACAGACTACCCGAATCATGGGAAAAGAGTCCTGACAGCTACATGCCCTGAAGAACAAATGCTCTGCTCTTTAAAACCCAAAAAGTAGGAACTCTTGCAGACCAATTAAAACCAAAACAACAGGCTATTTTGTTAGTGCCACTTACTACACTCACTGCAGGTAAGTATGGAACAAATAGATAGCTGGATTCAACTTTCCAGAATAATGGGCTGGGGATTCAGTTCAGTGGCATAAGTGCCTGCCTGGCAAGTGTACAGTCATCAGTTTGATTCCTTTTACCTGAAAAAAAAATACCTAAACTTTCCATAATAAAGCCAGCCACACTTGAATTGTCTGTGGGTAAACACAATCCAGAAAAACTTCTGCAAAACTTGACATTTCTCTCCTAAAAGACAGACTCAAGTTCTGCTCTGAGTAGAGATCAGTCAATGGAAGCTTGCTGAGGTTATGACTCTCAGGCTCACAAGGAGTTATCAGACATCTCTCTTTGCCATACTGTCTTCACCAAAGGAAGCATGGAATTTTATCTGTCCCTCGTATTTGAGCTCTACACTCCCAGCCTAATAATAAAGTTACTTTCCTTCTCCCACTGAATATACAGCTCAAAAATCACTCTTTTTTCATTGTCTTTTTTTATCAACACATCCAGTGAGCCACAAAATTCCCCCATGGTGCGAGAGCACATAATCCCTAATACACAGAATTTACAACCCCCTCCAGCACAAAGAATGTACACAAATATGTGTCTCTCAGGAAGAGAGGAGGCAGGAGGGTGGGATGTGGTAAAGGCTGCCTGAGAAAGTTGCAGGTTAAACACAAAGTTCTGTGAAATTAAAAATCCCAGTAGGGCATTAAAGACTAGCTGGGGAAGTTCTTGTGACCTGCTAATTACAAAGGCCAGGCACCAAGCTCAGAAGAGTTCGCAAAGGCCTGCATATGAATTCTTGTGTGGAAAAAAGCAGGATTTTGCCACTGTGACCTAAACTTGTTGCCAATGTGGAAAATTTAAGTAAAATTAAGAACATCTAAAACTGATTGTTCACTTTCATGTTGCTCCAAGTAGCTCACCTGTGCCCCATAGCACGCAGTTGCATCTTTTTCCTGCTTTTCCTTGGATCAAACTCATTCTACTGAGACTGTTTCTTTTTTTCCTACCTTTGATAGATGTAAGACATTATTATCATCTGTGCTTGTCTTGACCAAGATTTTACTAAGGACATACAAAATGTGAAATGACTCAGAGCAGAACTTGAGTCTGCTCCAGCATACCAAAACCTGATGACACAGGTGTAACACTAACTCTAACTTTATCCATACACAAACTCTAGCCCAGTGCCTGATAGAACTGTAGTCCAAGCCAAGCCTCAATCATACTCGTATATCTAATGCTACCTGAAAGCGTGGAGGAATGCTGACAATAATTTTAAACTAACTTCACTCTAAACCTAGAGAAACCCTAACCAAAAACTTCACCCAGAATCTAACCTTGGTGTAACTCTAGCCCTAACTGTAGCTCTAGACTTAGCTCTAAACCTAACTCTAACCCTAGCTCTAGGCTTATCTTAACACTAACCCTGGTTGAACAATAACCCTAAACCTGCACCTAACTCTAACCAAAATCCAATCTCTGGTGTAATCCAAGTCATAAATCAAGCCCTAGCTGTAACCCTTACCATTATCTGAACTGAAAACATAGCCCTAAGCCCAGTAGATTTATAACATTAATAGAAGTCCTAACCATTACTCTAACCATAGTGGAAACATGATGCTAACCATGACACTAACTCAAAACCTATCCTAACCATAGCACTGTTTGAATGCTAGCCCTAGCCCTACCCCTGGCCATACACTTGACCTAAGTCTAACACTATCTTCTGAGGCTCCCAAGCCCTATCCTCACCCATTGCCCCAGAAATAGCACTAATCATAATTCCAACATTAAGACTAAACTTAAACATAAACCTAATCTTTGGAGCCCTACCTCTAATGCTATTCTTAACCTTTGTAGTACTCTTAGTCTAACACTAAATATAATCCAAACCCTAACCCTGGAAGAACACTACACTTAGATAAAGACATAGACTTAACCATATCCATAAACATAGCCCTACACCTGGCCCTAGGACTAGCCTGGGCCTAAAACTAATTCTAATATTAAACCTGATAGAAGTATTAGCCCAGCTCTCAAACTCATCTTTGTTTTATAACCAAATGCAAACCTAACACTAACAATAAACCTAACCATAACTTTAATTAAAACTGTAGCCTTAGCATGAGCCCAAAATTCTTTCCCATATTTTCTGCAAACATAGCCCTAAACTGAGACCTACACCTAATCCAAACCCTAGCTCTAACCCTATACTGGGAATTTACCCTAACCCTAGCGTAATCGACACCACTAGTATAGCCCTATGTGTGCATGTAAAATTATACTCCATGCTTGTCCTACCCTAACTGTAACCATAGGCCTATACCATGCTCTGATCCTAAACCCCACCCTAAGCCTAACCCTAACCCTAACCCTAACACTTAACTCTAACCCGATATTTAAGCACAAGCCCAAACACTGGAAGAACTCAATCCCTGATATATTTCCAGCCCTGGTTATAACCCAAGTTATAACCCTGGACATAACATTAATCTTAGTGAAAAACTAGTCCTAGACACAGAATTTCACCTAGGCATAGACCAAGCCTTGATCAGACACCTAGCACTAGCCCTTAACTAGGTCCAAGTCCTAGCCCTAAACCTAACATTAGCCATATCTCTAATGTGACACTTGGCCCAAAAACTAAACATAGAACTATTCTTAAAACTGTCATGAGACCAAAATTCACTCTTTACCTAACACTGATAGACCATAAGCCCAAATGTAAATGTAAACCTTTAACTAACTTAAACATAAATGTGAATTTTACCCTAACTGAAGTGGAAACATAAGCATAACCCTAATCGAACACAAACCTAAACCCTAACCCAAGATTTAGCCATTGCTCTAGCCTTAGCACTAGCCTTAGCACTAACTCTTACCTTAGGACTAACTCTAACCCTAACCCTAGGCCTGGCCTGAAATATAAACCTAATCCTAACCCTAAGCATGGTAGATGCCTTTAGCCTGCATCTGGGTGTCACTCATGGCCACAGTTGAGGCTTTTCAGTGATGGTGGGATCACTGGTGTATAGTACTGAATTAAGCACCTAATTGATTTAACATGGCTCAGTGTGGGGCTAGAAGGATTTGCTGAAGAGAGAAATCTCTCTATAGTCATAAGTGGCATCAACTACTAGGCTTGTAGCCAGGATGTAACATAATGGGAAAGGGAGACTCATTGCACTTGTTACCTGTCTTCTGTATCACATAAAATTTCTCCTCTACCATACTCCACTACCATGCTGCCCCAACGTGGAGCCTGAGGACTATGAAATCAAACTTCTACAAACAGTAAGTTACAATAAATTTTCCCCCCTTTAACTCAAGGAATAGGTATTTTGTCTCTGCAATGAGAAAAATAACTAAGTGAAATTGTATCACCAGCAATACACCTAACCTTTACCATAACACTACACAGAGGTGGAAGCCTAGCCCTGACCCTAACTTTAAATCACACCCTATGCCCCAAATGATAAGCTTAATTATCAACCTAAACCACCCTAGCACTGAACATAAACCTTGCATTATGCTATCTTTATCTTATCTATATAATTGACCTTAAACCTTACCCTAACCATGCCCAAAATCTAAACCCTAGCTCTACAACAGACAGAACCCAAGCCGTATCCCTTGCCCTACAACTATCACTTAATGTGATCTTAAAATGATCCCTAACATGAATGTGAAAAATAATCCTAAAATTAACCCTGCTTTGAACCTTCCTAATCCTATGCCCAAACCTAATCCTAGCAGTAAAACAAGTGAAACCTAACTTTAATGCTAATCGTATCCAACCACTAAAAATAATCCAATCCTAACCATTTCAAAACCTTACAAGGAAACATAAAACAAACCCTAATATAACTCTAAATCTAAGTATACCCTAATACCAAGACCTAACAGAAAGACCAACCGTACATCTAAATCAGGGGGGACTCTACCTTTACCTTAAGAACTAGACCTAGCCAGAGTTTTAATCCCTAATCATAAATGTAAATTTAATCCTAACTTTAAAACTAATATTAACACTCTGGAAATCCTAATATTAGCCTACAACTATGCCTGCTCTTAGTCTCAGTCCTAAATTAAACACATAAACAGCCTAAGCATAAACGTGGGAGAACATTAAGTCCAGCCCTAATATTAGCCCTCAAACTAAACTGAGCCCTAATCCTAGCACTAACAATAAATGTAAACTTAACTCTAACCCTAACGATAATGCTAAACCAACTCCAAACAAAACCATTACCATAACCATAATCATAAACAGGGCCATACTCATAACCTTATCCCTAACTCTAGTTGAACCTTAACCCCAGAACTATTCTTGGCAATAGCTTTAGACCTAAATCTAACTCTAACTCATCCCTAACCATAAACCTTGGGGAAACCTAGCCTTAAGGGTAATGGTTATCTTAATCCTAATTCTAAATTTCACACTGAGCAGAAGCCACACACAGCACTACCCCTAGGACAAGCCCTTGAAAAACCATAGAGCTTGCCTAACACTAACCCTGGTAGAACACTGCCCATAATTCTAGCTCAAGCCTTAAAATTAGCTTTGGCCTAGCCCTACCCTTAGCCAAATGCATCTTTACACTAATCATAATATTTAACCTGGTGGACTCCTAACACTAACCCTCAATTAACCTGTAAACTTAACCCTGTTGGAATCCTAGAACTGTGGATACCTTAGGCTTAACCCCAACCTAACTTTAACACAAACCATAACATTAGACATGTCCTTAACTCTGTAACAGCCTCCCTAATATCTTGCGAGAATGCCAACACTATACATAACCCTAAACCAGTAGGAAACATAACAATAAACAGCATTATCTCGAATCTAAAATTAAACTTAACTTTAACTCTGGAGGACCTAGAGCATTAATTGCAGACCTCGCCCTAAACCTAGTACTAGAACTTGCCCTAAACATGATCCAAACTGAAAACCCAGTGCAAACCTAAAGCTAACACTAATCCCACCCCAAAACAAACCCTAACACTAACTCTGGTTGAAAACAAGCCCTAGTCCTAGCCAGTAATCTAACCCTACAAATAGTGCTATCCATTGCCATAACTATATCCCTCTCTTAAAACTAACCCTCACACTAGTGGAAACTTAAATCTTACATTCTCACCAAAACTAACATGAATCCTGGTGAAAAACTAGCCCTAGGCCTAGCTTTCCTCTTACCCCAGCCCTACTCTAGCCCTAGCCTTTTCCATGACCCTAACCCAAACCCTAACCCTAGTACTTATTTTGACATTACCATAGACTGACTCTAATCCTAACTTTAACATCAGTAGAAACTTAGGCACACATGTATCCCCAAGGCTAGCACTAGCCCCACACCTAACCACAGCTCTAGCCCTGCACCTAACCCAGCACAAACCCTAAAACTAACCCTAAAAGAACACAAGTGGAATTCTAGTCACAGATGGAGGCATAGGCAGTGACATAGCACTAGCTGTAACCCTACTTGTTATCTAACACTAACCCAGCTAGACATGTAACACTAATCCTAAATATGGTAGAAGACCTGACCTAAACCTAACCATGACATTAACGACATATCTAACTCTATCCTACTTCAAGCCTTAGCATTACCTGAAATTTAGACCCACCCTACAAGAATCACTAAACCTAACCCTGAACCTAATCCTTTTAGCATTTTAAATAAAGCAAAATCATAACTCTAAATTATGGAATCTTAGCCTAATTCCATTTTTAGTCTTATCATGTCCCTAAACACAGAATAGAACCCTTAATTTTAAAACTGTTGAAAACCCAGTTCTAGCCTAACTTCTAGCCCTAGCCCTATACCTAATATCAACCTAAGTCTAACCCTAGAAGATGTTAACAGTACGCAGTAGTCTAAAAAATAATCCTGGGGCATTACAAAACTGACGCTAACCAAAACCCTAAAACAGGTGATAAAATAGCCTTAACCGTAGACTTAAACCTAAATATAGAATTGTCCTAGCCCTAAACAAGGCCTAACCCTAACCTGTACCCTGGTAGAACCCTAGACCAAATCCTATCACTAGCCTGTGAAATTATAACCCTAAACAAACAAAACACCTAACACAAACTTAATCCACCCAAACTTTTAACCTAAACCAGACACTAACCTTAGACATAACCCCCGTCCTAAATGAAGTCTAGCTCTAACATGCTCCTTAAATCAAGCAATGCCCTAAAACTATACATAACCCTAAAACTAGCCCTACCCCCAAACCCTACTTTTTAACCCTAGACATTGAAAGCTAAAACCTTAGCTCCAGCCCTTACCCAACAATAACTATAACCACAGACCTTAGGCTAACCCTAACATGACTTTGGCCTTAAACCTAAACCTAGTCTTGCACTTAGCAAAAACAAAGCTCTAACCCAATTTTAACATAGAATTACCCATAACATAGCCCCATGTCCTAGCTCTAGTCATCAACATCACCCTAAATGTAATCCTGACCCTAGCTATGAATCTAACCATAACCTTAACCTAAACAAAACTCTCTCCCTAATTATGAAACTAACCCTAAATCTAACACTAATGCTAAAACTAACGTTAATTGTAGAACTAGTCATAGCCCAAGGCCTGGCCCTAATCCTAACCCTGAACCCAACACTAATGTTAAAGCTAACCCTGGTGGAAACCCAGTCCTAGTCCTACTCCTAGTCTTAGTCCTGGTCCTAACAATATCTCTAAGCCTAATTCCAATTCTAATGCTGAACCCAGCTCTAAACCTAACACTAACTCTGCCATGAAATGTAACCCTAACCTTAAGTGGTAAATTGGTGGGTCTGCTACTGCTACTACTACTGCTTGCTGCTTCATGCCTTGTTTCCTGCCATGCCATGGACTGTTCTCTGTGATGCCCTCTGCCCTTCCACCTTGCCTTGGAGACAGCTGACTGTGGACTGCAACCTCTACAAACTGAGACCTGATAGAAACATTTTTGCTCTTAACTTTGGGCTGGTGAGTATTTTGATTAAGCAACAATGAAACTAAGAGAAGGGTGCAGGTGGCTGATGGGGAGAGACTATTATATGCATTGTGCTGCCCTGACCACTCAGTCTCAGAACTGCTGCCCAAGGTGGAGACATTCATTTGACTTCAGCTATGATTGGAGCCACAGGCAGAGTCAGAGTTCCATTGAAAAAGAGACATGTAAGGCAATAATTCAACTTCCTGAAAGAATCAAACAGAGAAAAGTGAGTCATGCTGACTATGACAAACCTCCATTTCTCCAAACCTCAATTAAAAGCCTCACAGTGGCCTCCCCCTCCCAGGGACCAAGCTCCATGAGAGAAGAATAGAGACTCTGTAGGGAAACAGTTGTTTGGGGTGAGCACAGGGGAACACAGCAGGCAAAAGGGGAAAGGCACAATCCTGAAGTGATGTCACCAGTGATAGGGGCTACTGGGGAAGGGACACTACCCCATGACATGATGTGTCCGGCACAGATAGTGCAGGAGCAACATACACTCTCCGTGAGCGCACACAGAATAGAGCAGGTTAGAGGGCACGAGGGGAGGAGGCCTAAGTGCCAGAGCCACAGGGAGGCAGAGAAGAGAGAGCAGTGTTGCAGGGTCAGGAGACAGTCACACATGCTGGGAGACCCTGGGGGTGTGGAGGACACTCTCCTGCGCTCCAGGCAGCAGGCCGGCATTTCAGAGGTCCAAAGCGCAAAGCAAGAAACACACAAGAGATGCATGTTTCTGTGTGCTGACAGCCTCCTACCTGCACTCAGATGACCTTGCTCTTCCTGCTCAGCAAAAGACGGTCCAGGCTGGGACCTGGGGCAGCCACAGCAGGCAGAGGGAAGGTGCCCAGAACTAAAGGAGATGCTGTTCCTCCAGAGAGCCGCTCTGTGCTGCACTGACGGTGATCCCAGTCTTTACGTTCAATACCAGACTCCCTGGTAAGGAATCACTGGGTTGCAAGGGCCACAGCTGAAAATCAAGGTTGAGAGACACTGAGGCCCAGGGAAGGAAGTGATTGTTCTGAGGTCACCAAGTAAGTAAATGGCAAAGAGTACTGAAAATGTCTTCTAAATCCTGGCAGCTGGGGTTCCCCTCACATCCAATAGATGAGTGGCTGTTCTCACTGGCCTGGCTTCCCTGCCTCAGTAGCCCAAAGAGCAACTATCACTTACTGCCACTAGGTGGTAGTGAACTGACACATAAGCATCTGATTTGAATTTCACAAGTGTACATAGAGTTACTCTCCCTGTGTCTATCTCTCTCTCTTCCTCTCCCCACACTCTCTTCCTCTTTTCTCTTTTCTCTGCTCGCTCTCTCTCTCTCTCTCTCTCTCGCCTTCCATTCTTCCCTCTTATATTTTGTTTCTGTTTTTGCTTTTGTTTCTGTTTTGCAGTGCTGGAGATCATACTGAGGGCTAGACACAACCTTTCCAAGCACCAACCACTGAGCTATAACATGCGTAGCTCTGTGATGCAGAATCTTAACCAGTAACTGACACTTTCCTCATCTCAACCATGACCCTAAATGGCCATCTGAACCCTCCTCCCCAGCTACCTGGCCACTCAAGACTCACTTCCTCAGGTGAGTGACAGTCGCCTTTTGTCTGTCCCAGGGGGATGGATATTTTCAATTTTTCTTCCTTTCCACCACTGCAACATCACCAAGGCTGTTCTTTACTTGAATCTGTAGAAAGTAAAAGCAGTGATACTCATGAAAATGAAAGTACCCTGTATTCACAGCCTCCTGCAGAGTTTTTACAGAGTACAGGAGTGCATGTCTTCTGCTGCAGTGCCACACAAAACCAGACAAGGTGCTATAATGATGCTAATGACTGAGAAAAGGAAATGCTAATGTGGCTTTAAGACAGAAAAAGTCACACAGGCAGTTAGCCCCTTGGTGTTTGTCTTTGAATCCCACATCCTGGAGAAGTTGGAACAAGAGAATCATAATATTGACATCATCTTGGAAAAAATAAAAATCAATAAAAAGCTGTCACTAAAAAATGAATAGAAAGAAAATACTCTAAACAGCTAAGGATTTAGATCAGTGTTCCCTTGGCTTCATCTTTAGTAGTAAAATCAATTGATCAATCAGTCAATAAAAGGCAATGAATGGGCTGAAGTGTAGCTCAGTGACAGAGCACTTTCCAGCATGCCATGGCTCTGGACTCACCCAAGGCCTTGGACTCAGAACCCCAGTACCACACACACACATGACATACCCAGGAGAAGCAACAATGGAAGATAAATTCAATCTTCTAACTCGCAGCTCTGAGGTTTGCCATCAATCAGCCATTGCCAGGGGCAAATCCAGAAACAGATGTGGAAATGCAGACACTAAATAGGTGGGAACTCTACATTGGGTGGTTCAGAAGCAGATATATGGGCACCGACTTACCCATCTCTAATGGCAGAAGCCTTGAAGACACAGCTCTAGAGAACCTGAGAACTAAGAAAACCCAAGCTAAGCATCGTTTCAGAAAGAAATCAATTACTGTCATACATTTATGAAAATGTCATCCTTATGTACATTAATAGGTCTCAATTCTCTCAAGAGAATCAAGCAGAACAGGAATTTGAGAAAGTAGCTGGGCATGGGGGTGCATGAAAGTACTTGGGAAGCTGAGGCAGGAGGACTGTGAATGCAGGTCTAGCTAGGCTACAGAGCAAGACTCTACCTGGGAAAATTTTCAAGGCCTTGTATTAATCCTTTAATACTCAGCTTCCTAGCTAGAATTGATGTGGGAAAGACTTATGCTGTGAAGCTGAATTTCCTGTGATCTGTACCACACTGGACAAGTAGATCTCACTCTAAGGATCTGGAGGAAAGGACACTCTGGTCCCAGAGTCAAAGGCAATTCACATGTGAAGTGGAGAACTTAGAAAATTGGGAAGTCTATCCGGAGACTAGAAACCTGGCAAAAACCAACACAGACCTGCTCTCCTACACTGAGCTTCCTGGTGAAGTTTCACCTTGTCAGTGTCTGAGTTCAGGAGTCAGGGAACCCAGTACCTGTCTGCACCCTTTTCCATGGTCACAACCCTCGTCCCTGGTGGAAATTTGTGCCTCCACAAGACAAACTGAGAGGAATAAAGACACTTTAGGGGGCCATGTGCAAAGATCAAAGGCCACGTGAGGGGTAATAATGACAGTGTCCAGGGGCCTGGGACTAACCACACCCTACTCCCCCCTCCATGTCCCCAGAATCAGTCTGTGCCCCACCTACTCTCCATTCCAGCAAGGGCAAGGACCAAGGCTTTTGTATAATGGGGCTAAGGGAGGTCCAGTGTGGGAGACAGGACTAGAACACCAAGCCCAGATGTGGGGCCCAGAGTCCCACCAGTCTCTCAGGCCAGGGAGGGGGGCCAGGGCTCCAGAGGGGAGGGGCTGTGAGAGGACTTGATGGGGTACTGGGGCACTGCAGTCTCCCCATTCTCCCTAGGGATGGCCCAGACTTTGACCACAGCATGGCTATTGGGAACTGGGTCTGGGCCTAGTGGCGGTGACCCCATGAGGTTTACCTTTATCCTTGCCAGACCCGATTTCTGCCTTCGGGTTTGTTCGGAAATCCCCTGAAAGGGAGGGGACAAAGGGTGGGAACACATCAGCCCAGTCAGGTCCATCACGGAGAAGTTACTTCCAAGGGGCTCTGCTCAGCCCCTCTGCCTGCGCTCAGAGCCTAAAAAACTGCCACAGCGGGAGGCGTGGCCTCAATTCTCCAAGCCCATTGGCGGAGCGTGACGATGACGTCATAATACGCGCCCTGGGTTTTCTCCGGAGCGGGGCTTTCTATGGAGTCAGGCTGAAACTGCCTCAGTGCTAGGAATGTCCGGGGGTGTGTTCCCAGTAGTTTACTGTTAATAAACACTTCAGTCTCCCTGTGAATCTGTACACTGCTCCCTCCTCCTTCAATAACCCAAAACCCCACCTGGCAGAGAGCCTGCCTTTGGTTGTAGCTGGCTTACACAGCTGGGCACTGTGCTCAATACCTTAAATTCCTTATTTTTTGTTTGTTTGTTTGTTTCTTTGTTTGATTGGTTGTTTTTAAACCTGGAGGCTGAGCCCTTTGCTATGACTGTAGCCCTCCTTTTGAGACAGGTTCTTCTCCAAGTAGCCCAGAAATTTGAGATACTCCTACCTCAACCTCTCAAAGTACTAAAACTACAGACAAGCATCATTCTACCTGGCCCTACAATGCTTTAAAGCAGTCCAGGATGAATTGTTATTATTCTACCCATGTTGCAGACAAGGAAAATGAAGCTGAGAGGCCAAGTGACTGCTCAACCTCAAATGGGCAGAGTATAGGGTATGGATCTTAAAGCAGAAATCCTGACCTAACTGCACAGACATTTTTTCCATAACACTGGAGCCATTCTATTCTCTGCCATTGAGCTCAGCTAAATCAGAGGATTTCGCATCAAACTGAAACTTGTAAATGTTCCCAAGTAAATGTTCTAAAGACAGCTTTGCTCCATACGACTGAGGCTCCCCACAAGATTCCCACTGTACCGTGGCCTTCAGCTAAAGCTTACGTAGTTTTTTGCAACTTCTGTTTTCACATTATAAAAGTGAGAAACTCTGTAATTGGGGCCCCTGACTCTGGGGACCAATGGCTTTAATAAAATTTCCTTTCTTCACCGAAGCTCCTGGCTACTGTGACTCGATTTTCCCACAGCAGTATGAGACCAGGTCTCTGCTTTCCGCTTGGGGAGAAGCAGGTCAGAGCTGCAGGGAGGAAGAACAGCACTGCTAGGTTCTCGTTTGGCATCCACGTGTTAATCCTCACTCTTTGAAAGGACATGCAGTTACCTCTGTCTTCTAAATTTCAGCCATCTGGGTCACACACCACGTGCTTGGTGAGCACAGGCAGTCCTTGGAGGTCTGCAAGCCACTGAGTTAAGCAAATGTAGACCAGAGTTACCTCGTATCCTTCCTCTCTCTCTCTCTCTCTCTCTCTCTCTCTCTCTCTCTCTCTCTCTCTCTCTCTTTCTCTGGCCCCGTTGCTCTCACTTTCTCTCTTTCCTCCCTTCCCCTGAAATTTCCTGCTACATAGATTTATGTCTTCCTCAAATTTATTTCCAGTGTGACATGTGAGATCTTAAAATATATCATACCTACTAAATATTCATCATATATAGGTTTTATTTCAAAGAGCAAACAGTTAAATATGTTCACAGGAGGTACTTTTATGTTCTGCTTGCTTCCATTCAGTGTAAAACTAGTGAAAAAAGTAAACTTTGATTTCAGCAGTATAGAAATGTGGTAAAAATGTGGGCTTTCTAATGAACTCAGCCTGGGTTTTTAATTTAGAAATTCTCATTCTCTCCCTGTTGAACCAGAGATACACTATAAAGTTTCTCTACAGTTTATGTCTCCAAAGAAAATGGATAATGTAACATTTGACACAAAGACTAGTTTTGTTAACTTAGTATAGGATAACCTCCACATAGACCATCATCTAGTGAGCCTATAATGCTTTAAATTAAAAATATATACACTAATTTTGAAAGTATGACCATTTTCACTCTATTGCTTCTACCTATACAGGGACAGGAATATGTTTACAATTTGGTGTCACTTGCCTGCTCCATTTTTAGGGTACTGTTGTTTTTGTTTAATGTGATTATGACAGTAACTTAGTCGTAAATGATTTTTCATTAGATTGAGATAATCTAGTTTCTTTAGAGTTTTTATTCTGATGTTGGATATTGTCAGATTTTTCTGCATCAGTTGAGGTGATCATTTGAGTTTTGTTCTTGCTTCAGTTTATATGATTTATATGATAGATTACATCTATTGATTTGCGTATATGGAGCCATTCTTGCACCTCTGGTATGAAGCCCACCCAGTCATGGTGGACTTTTTTTTTAAATTTTAAAGAGAAAAAAAAAGCAACACAGAAAAAAGGGTAGCAATAATACAGAATTCCAAAGGGAAAAAACACAATAATAATCACTAGTTAATAAATTACATACTGTCATCTTGGAAATAGTTGTGAAGGTTAAAAAATTAAAGCATGCAAAGTAGACATTCAAACAGTGAGACTGCAAACAGTTGTGCTCAACAATCTAACAAAGACTTATTCATATGGTCTAACAAAGACTTATTCATCTTACACACTTAAACATACATGCACTTATATCCTTTAGAGCACTTTCTTTTCCTCTCTTTTTTACAATAGCAATTACACATTTTGGGTTTTATTACTCCTACATTTCTTATTAGTTTTTACACTAGAGACACAATTTGATGTTTATAAATATGACTCTTATTTATTTCACTAATGAGGATAGTCCAAGTTGTCTCCATTTACCTATGAAGGCCTCAAGATCATTCTTTTTTATAGCTGAGTAATATTTCATTGTATAAAAATACCACATCTTTTTCATCTGCTCTGTGGTTGATGGGCATCTTGGTTGTTTCCAAGATTTAGCTATTACAAAATGTGTTGCTATGAACATGGGTGCACATATATCACTGTGATATGACCTTTTCAGTTTTTCTGGGAAAATATCCAGGAGGGGACTAGCTGGATTGAATGGAGCTTCCAATCCTAGTCTTCTGAAAATTCTCCATACTGATTTGCATAGTGATTGCACCAGTCCACACTCCCACCAACAGTGGAACAGTGTTACTTTTCCCCCCCACACCCTAGCCAACATTTGTTATCAGTTGATTTGTTGATGACAGCTATTCTTGCTGGAGTGAGATGAAATCTCAGTGTTGTTTTAATTTGCATTTCTCAAATGACCATTGATGGTGAACATTTCTTCATGTATTTATTTGCCATTTGTATATCTTCCTCTGAGAACTGTGCGTTCATCTCAGATGCCCATATTTGGAGAGGGACTTTGAATTTGGGAGACTTGATGTTTTTCAATTCTTTTTATGTTCTGGATATAAGTCCTTTGTCTGAGGGGTTGCTGGCTAAAATTCTTTCCCACTCTGTGAGTTTACTTTTCACTCTGTTAGTGATTTCTTTTGAAGGGCAGAAACTTTTCAATAATATGAGATCCCAGTTGTTGATTCTTTGAAGTGTTTCTTGTGCAGTTTGTGTTTTGTTCATGAATTCTCTGCCTACCCCTATGTCTCCAAGTCTTCTGCCTACCTTGTCTTCCAGTAGATTCAGGTCCCTGATCCATTTAGACTTTAGTTTTGTGCATGGTGATAGGCATGTATCTAGTTTCAGTCTTCAGCATGTGGAGAGCCAATTTTTCCAACACCATTTATTAAAGAGACTATCCTTCTTCCAGTGAACATGTTTAACCCCTTTGTCAAATATCAGGTAGCTTATTGTCTTTGTAGTTGTGTTTGCATCTTCTAATCTGTTGCATTGATCCTCTGGTCTGTTTCTATGCCAATACTATGATGATTTTATCACTATAGGTTTGTAGTGCAGTTTCAAGTCAGGAATTGAGATGCCCTCTTCCTTGCCTTTGTTGCCCAGAATTGCCTTTGCTATTCTAGGCTTCTTCTGTTTGCAGATGAATTTTAGGAGTATTTTCTCTAGATCTGTGAGGTATGTCAATGGTATTTTTATTGGGATTGTGTTAAATCTGTATAACAGTTTTGGGAGTATGGGCATTTTCACCATGTTGGTTCTTCCTAGCAAGGAAGAAGAGCAAGGAATGTCCTTCCATTTTCTAACATCCTCTTCAATCTTCTTTTTCAGCATAGTATTAGTTTTAGCATATAGGTGTTTTACATTCTTTGTTAGGTTGCCTAAGTATTTGATATTATTATAAAGAGCAATATTTCCATAATTTCTCTCTCAGTGAGACTTTGTTTGTGTACAGCAATGCTATTGATTTTTTATTTAAAGAGAAAAAAACAGGAAAAAGGTAGAAATATTACAGAATGTCAAGAAGATAAATAGTAAAAAATCACTAGTTGATAAATTGCATATTGTTCTTTTAGAAATAGTTATTCAAGTTACAGAATTAAAGCACACAAGGTGGACACTAAAGCAGTGAGAGTGCAAACAGATCTGTTGAAGAATCCAACAAGAACCTAGAAATATGGTCATCAATCCCACACATCTAAACATACATAATGCTATTGATTTTTGAGCATTGACTCTGTATCCAGCTACTCTGCTAAATTTGTTTATTACCTCTAGTAGTCTTTTAATGGAGTTTTTTGAACTTCTATATAGAGTATCATGTCATGTGCAAATATATCTGATAATATAACTTCTTCCTTTCCTATCTTTATTTCTTTTATTTCTCTCTCTTGTCTGATTGCCCTGGCTAGTGTTTCCAAAACTATATTGAAAAGGAGTGGTGATAGTGGACATTCTTGTCTTGTTCCTGATTTTAAAGTGAAAACTTGTAGTTTTTGCCCATTTAGTACAATGTTGCCTGTTGGTTTGTCATAGATGACCATTATAAGGTTGAGGTAGACCCGTGTATTCTGAGTTTCTGAAGGGTTTGTATCATGAACAAGTGTTGGCCTTTATCGAAAGCTTTTTCTGCGTCTATTGAGATGACCATGTGGTTTTTGTTTTTGGCTCTGTTGATGTGGTGTATTACATTTATTGATTAGCGTATGTTAAACCATCCCTGAATTCCTGGAATGAACCCCACTTGGTCATGATGTAAAATCTTCCTGATGATTTGCTGCATTCTATTTGCCAGTATTTTATTGGGAATCTTTGCATCAATGCTCATTAGTGAGGTTGGCCTATAGTTCCCCTTTTTGTTTGTGTCTTTCTCTGGTTTTGGTATGAGAGTAATACTTGCCTCCAGGAATGATTTAGGGAGGATTGTTTCTTTTTAATTTCACTGAAGATTTTAAGGAGTATTGGCATCAAATATTCTCTAAATTTCTTGTAGAATTCAGCTGTGAATCCATCAGGACCTGGGCTTTTCTTTGTTGGTAAGTTTTTAATTATATTGTCAATTTCAATAGCTGATATTGGGTTATTCACAATTGCTATATCTTCTTATTGAGCTTTGGTAGTTCATATATTTCTGGGAACCTGTCCATTTCCTCTGTGTTTTCCACTCTATGCGAGTAGAGATTTTCAAAGTAGGTATTCATGATCTTTTGAATTTCCATGGGATCTGTAGTAATTTTCCCCTTTTCAGCTCTTATTGCATGAATAATTTTTTTCTTTCTTTTTCTTTATAAGGTTAGCTGGAGTTTTGTCAATTTTGTTTATTCTCTCAAAAAACCAGCTTTTTGATTCATTAACTCTTTGTATTTTTTTTTTAGTTTCAATTGCACTGATTTCTGATCAAATTTTATAATTTCCTCTCTTCTATGAGATTTGGGTTTAGCCTGATTTCTTTTTCAAAAAGTTTGAGATGAAATATTAGGTTATTTGTGTTTATTCTGTTTTCTTGATATGAAAATTTACTGCTCTACATTGCCCGCTTAAGCCTGCTTTCATTGCATCCCACAGATTACAGTATGTTGTTTCTGCATTTTCATTGAATTGTAGGCATTGTTTTATTTCTTCTTCAATTTCATCTGTAGCCCACTAGTTGTTCAAAAGGTTCTTATATAATCCCCATGTATTTATGTAGTTTTTGAAATTTCTTTTGCTAGTAATTACCAAATTCAGTGTACTATGGTCAGATATTATGCATGTGATAATTTCAATACCTTTGCATTTACTTAAGACTGTTTTATGGGTTAATATATGGTCTATTTTGGAGAATGTCCCATGAACAGCTGAGAAGAATGTGCATTCTGATGTGGTTGGGTGGAACACTCTGTAAACATCTACTAAGTCCAATTGCTCACAGGTATGATTCAGTTCTATTATTTCTTTGCTGACTCTTTGTCTAGTTGATCTATCTCTTTGTGAAAACGGGCTGTTAAGGTCCCCTGCTATAATTGTGTTCTTGAGTATTTGGTTTTTCATGTCCATTAGTATTTGTCTTATATAGTTGGGTGTTCCTGTGTTTGGTGCATATATATTTAAAATTGTTAGTTCTTCCTCTTGAATTTTTTCATTTACAAATATGTAGTATCTTTCTTTATCTCTTTTAATCATTTTAGGTTTGAAGTTCAAGTTGTCTGCAAATAGAATAGTTACCTCTGCTTTTTTCTGGGTTCCTCTTGCATGGAATACTGTTTGGCATCCTTTGACTTTTAATCTATGAGTTTCTTTTTGGGATAGATATGTTTCTAGTATGCAGTCTATTGTGGGATCCTGTTTCTTGATCCATGCTGTCAATCTATTTCTTTTGTTAGGTGTATTCAGGCCATTTAAATTTGTGGATGTCACTGATATATACTGGCTCGACTTTGCCATATTCTGTTCCAGTTGTTTGCTTTCTACTTTTCCCCCTTATGTAATTGCTTGTCTTACTTGGTGGTTTCTTTCCGTTGTTGTTCTAGGGATTGTGATCATTTTTATCTCTGTCTAGTATGTCTTTCAATATTCTTTCTAGGGTTGGTTTGGTGGATGTGAATTTCTTCAGTTGTTCTCTGTCATGGAAGTATCTTGTTTCTCCATTAAATTTGAATGAAAGTTTTTTGGGTACATCAGTCTGGGTTAAAGGCTGTTTTCTTTCAGGGTTTGAAATACCTCACTCTAAGGTCATCTTGACTTGTGCAACATGTGAATCTATAATTATGGAAGCTAACATTTTTTCTAAAAACCAATAGAAATTTCTTTAAACCCCTCATTTTTTAAAATTTAGTTTTAAAGAGGAAAAAAATTTCAAATCAAGATAATCAGAGGGTGACAATGTTGAATACTGCTGTTTTTAAATTATCTGCTTAGCATACAAGACATTGGTATTTAAGTATCCAAACTAATGAGACTATCCTCATTAGTGAAATAAATAAGAAATAAATGGAAACTTTATTTAGAAAAATATCAGTGGCTCTGTTTTGGTCACATGACCCCCAAATCTTTCTTTGCAGTGAGCTAAGAAAAATGAGTAGTATAATTATCTCCATATATATATATTTATAATATATAAATATATACATATACATATATATTCTCCCATCTTTTGACACTAGGGAGAAAAGATGATATATAGACATATGAGTCTGATTTATTTCACTTATGAGTATGGTCTCCAGTTGCATCCATTTACCTACAAAAATATCACGTTTATCCTTCTTGGTGGCTGAGTAGTGCTCCACTATATTACAATACCACATCTTTTTTATCTTCCGTTGATGGGCATTTACGTTGTTTCCAAGATCTAGGTATTACCACTTGTGCTGCTATAAATATAGTACACATATATTGCTGTGGTGTGATTTTTCTAATATTTCTGTGAAGATATCCAGTGTCAGAATAGCTGGATCAAATGAGACCCCCTATTCTAGTTTTGTGAAGAATCAACACATGGATTTCCAGAGTGGCTGCACTTCCACCACCACTGGAGAAGGGGTCATTTTTCTCCATAGCCCCTCCAGCATCTGTTAATGCTTGATTTCTTGATAATAACCACTCTTTCTGGGGTTCAATATATGAACATAGGGAAACACAAACATTTTGTGTGTAACATCTACTTAGATTCCACATCCTTTGTCATATTTGACTCAGAAAATTTGTATTATAGCCTTCACTGTCTGATCACAAGTTAACATTCGTGCATACTCAATGCTGAATGGGTCCAACTTTCTCTATAGATATTTTGTTGTACCTTTATCCCTGGATAAATAATTACCTTTTTGCATTGAATACATTTATAGGTTTTGAAAATCAGTGTCAAACATCCCTAGATAAAGCCAACGTCAGACTTACTAGCAAGACTGAGGTCCCCATCCCTGCGAGGATGCTCCACATTTTTGTCCCTTTGTGCCCGTGCACACAGAGAAATCTTGTCAGACACACAAATCACTCTGGCCAGAACACAGTTTCCACATCCCAGGATCAGACAGGAATAGTTCTCACACTTTTGCTCCTGAGAAAGAAGCCATGCCCTATGCGATTTTCATCAGAGGCCCAACCCAAATGGAAAAGAACAATGGAGACTTTATTCAGAGAAATATCAGTGGCTCTGTTTTGGTCATATGACCCCTTGGACTATGTATGCAGATTGTCACTGCCTCCAGTTTCCTCATGCTATCCCATGGCCAAAGAAAAACTGTGGCTGCAGACACAGTCCCTGAAGGGTGTGCAACCCAGCCTGTCACAGAACTTATCGTCAAATCCATGATTTTAAAGGACTGGAAACTGTATATCACTGCCCCCTGTTATTTGGAACCTGATGCCACATTGCTGCTGGATGCATGCCTTTTCCTCCCTGTGTCAGTGGATTCACAGGCAGCAGGTGCTTATGACACTGCTAACGCCCTATGCGGCTCTGTCAGAAGTGTAGAAATGGAAAGATTATGTGCACAGGGAACTCACGGGGCACATGAGGGTGAATGCCAACAACTGCTGTCTCAGGGCCAGTACCGCACAGGGAGGGAGCTCAGGGAGGAGCACCAGGCTGGGCCTCAACATGCAACAGCCTCAGAGAGGGGTTAGAAGTGCAGGGCAGAGTCTTCAAAGAGCTCTGCATTGACAAAATGAGTTGCTGACAATTTTGTTGTACAAAGTGAGTTAGAACTATTTTTTAATATTTAGATTCCTAATTCTTTCAAATTGACATCATAATTACACATCATAATCTTTTGTCAACCTGACACCCAGACACATTTCCCTAAACCACACCTAAGTCTCCAAATACAGTAACAAGTTCACAACTACACCTAACATGGTATAACCATCCCACATACAACTGGAAACACATTAATTCCTTCCACAGAATAGGAGGCAAAATTTTCCTTGGGGTGACACTTATCCTTCTACTACCATTTCATAATTTAAATATCATAATACAGACTCAACATTCTCAAGGATCAATACTAAGCCTGTCAACATTATGGTACAACAAAGAAAGCAATGATATCTTCTTGATATTTGTGTATATAGTCATATAGATGATATTAACAAGGTGGGAAAGAAAACTGCAATTCTAATTCTCATTTATATAACTGCTCATTCAGTTATAACTGGTGTTTATACTGACCTTCTTCTACTACCCACTCTGTATTCTTTTGGTGTTCAGCAGGAACTGAGCAGGTCTTAATTCTTTACCCACTTTTATCATCCCAATAGCTCTATACATTTTAGGTTCATCACCACTTCAGAATTATTAATGTAAAATTATGATAATAAAAATTTCCCAGAGTAACATGTATAAGGAATGATTCACAGTCTCAATCCCACATTCGTTGTGAATCTAAAACCCAATCATAACCACTGTTTGCATGGTCTGCCCACATCTTTATATCCAAGGAAGGTTACTTGCCTCTGCTCCATCCCTAGCCTACACCAGAGAATCAGGTCAAAGTTTTTCCCAAAACAGCACTGCCCAAAGGATCTCTCAAATAAGTAAATGTTAGGGCTGGTTCAGTTGCCCTTATAGGACAGGCAATGGAAACAGGCAGGAACAGGTTCTGAGATTAGACCACTGCTGGTGGAATAGGTACCCATGGGTGTGACATGGAGGCCCCTAGAAGACAAAGACCAAATCCATGAGCAGGTGAATCACATGGAGAAAGTACAACTTTGTCTGCTGAGAGACACGCTGGACCGAGACCAGCAGATTTAGAGTGGACCTAATGAGACCCACAAACAGACACACCATCTATACAGCAGAGATGAAATAAGTCCTATCACCATGTATGTTTAAAGACTCTCAAGTGTCTTTTTTTATTTTATAGGAAATAAAAAAAGAGGACAGAACAAAGCAGATCAGAACAGAACAACATAAGCAACAGAGCGCTTCACAAAAAGACAACTGGATGTTAACAGTAGCTACCATAATGTCTCTTTCTTTGAAATAGTTGAGCATAGCTTCACACATAATAATATCAAACATAACAAAATAGTATAAAACCATTCAAGAGAATGAAAGTATTACAGGGCATTCTGAACCAAATAACAAAACATGAACAATGGCTACTATAGTATTTCATTTTCCATATAAATTTTTTATGCTATCATACATATTAAAACCCAATAACACACAACATGATAGAACCAATGGTAATAGAAGAACAAAAGTATGGTAGGACTTCAAAGCAAGATGATATTAAATCAGCAGTGGCTGCCATAATGTCTTGTTTTCTTCACAGTAGCTGTTCATACCATCACACATAATAAAATCAAACAAAACAATAAAATCATTTCAACTAATGAAGGAAAACATTATAAGGCTTCAAAGAATGTAATGAGGAATCATCATTACCATAAAATCTTATGTATTCTTACCACTTCATATGCTAGGGAGACTATATGGTATTTATACATGTAAGTTTGTTTTATTTTGCTTATGAGTGTGGTCTCAAGTTGCATCCATTTATTTATAAATGTGTCAATGCGATCATTCTTTATATCTGTGTACTACTCCATTGTATAAAAGTACCACAATTTTTTAATTCTTTCCTCAGTTAATGGGCCCTTAGGTTGTTTCCAAGATCTGGCTATTACAAATTGTGCTGCTATAAACATGTGTGCACATATATCACTGTGGTATGATGTTTTCAGTTCTTCTGGGAATATGCCTAAAAGTGGAATAGCTTGGTCAAATGGGACTTTCAATCCCAGCTTTCTGAGGAATCTCCAGACTGACCTCCACAGTGGTTGCACCAGTCTACACTTCCAAAGGTGCAGAAGAGTTCCTTTTTCCCCACAGCCTCTCCAGCATTTGTTGTTGGTAGTTTTGTTGATCCTGGCCATTTTTTCTGGAGTGAGATGGTATCTCAGTGTTAATTTTCATTTCTCTAATGACTAGTGATGATGAACATTTTTTCATGTATTTATTTTCCATTGTGTTTCTTCATCTGAGAACTCTGTATTCATTTCGGTTGTCCATTTTTGGATTGGGTCTTTGAATTTTGGGGATCTGATTTTTTTTAATTCTTTATAAGTTCTAGATGGAAGTTCTTTGTCTGAGGTAAAGTTCATTAAAATTTTCTCACAGTTTGTTGGTTTTCTTTTCACTATGCTGGAGATTTCTTTCGACATGCAGAAACTCTTTAATAAGTCGTGATCCCAGTTACTGATTCTGGGAAATAATTCCCTGTGGTTTGGTTTTTGTTCATGAATTCTCTGCCTACCCCTATGTCTTCAAGATTTTTACCTACTTTGTCTTCCAACAGACTTAGTGTTTCTGTTTTAATATTTAGATCTTTGATCCATTTAGATTTTAGTTTAATATATGGTGATAGGTTTGGGTCTAGTTTTAGTTTTCAGCATATGGAGAGCCAGTTTTTCCAGCACCATTTATTAAAGAGACTATATCATTCTTCAGGTGAACATGTTTGGCCTCTTTATCAAAGATAAGGTGGTTGAGTGTGTTTGTAGTTGTGGTTGTATCTTCTAGTCTATTCCATGGATCTTCAGATCTGCTTTTATTCCAGTACCATATTGACTTTATTACATTAGCTCTGTAGTATAATTTCAAGTCAGGGATTGTGATGCCTTCTGCCTTGCCTTGGGTACTTAGAATTGCCTTTGCTTTTCTAGGTCTCTTCTAGTTCCAGATGAATTTTAGGAGTGATTTCTCTAGATCTATGATGTATGTTAGTGGTATTTTCATTGGGATTGCATTGAATCTGTATAGCAATTTTGGGAGAATGGTCATTTTCACTACATTTATTCTTCCTATCCATGAACAAGGGATGTCTTTCCATTTTCTGAGGTCCTATTCGATTTCTTTTTCAGGGTGTTATAATGTTCCCTGTATATCTCTTTTACTTCTTTCATTAGATTAATTCCTAAGTATTTCATTTTTTTGGATGCTAGTGTGAAGGGTGTGGCTTCTCTTATTTCTCTCAGTGATTTTGTTGTTAGTGTATAGGAATGCTATTGATTTTTGAGTATTGACTTTGTTTCTAGCTACATTGGTGAAGTTATTTATTATATCTAGGAGTCTTTCAATGGAGTTTTGGGGGTCTTCTATGTAAAGTATCATGTTGTCTGCAAATAATGATAATTTAACTTCCTCTTTTCCTATCTTTACTCCTTTTATTTTTCTCTCTTGTCTAATTGCTCTGGCTAATATTTCCAGTACTATGTTGAATAGGAGCCTTGTGCCTGATTTCAAGGTACAGGCTTTCAGTTTTTGGTCATTTAATATGACACTGGCTGTTGGTTTGTCATAGATGGCCTTTAGCATATTGAGGTAAAAACCCTCAATTCCAATTGCCTGTAAGGCTTTTATCATGAATGAATATTGAACCTTATCAAAAGCTTTTTCTGCATCTATATAAATGATCATGTGATTCTTACTTTTGGCTCTATTGATATGGTGGATTACATTTATTGATTTATGTATGTTGAAGCATCCCTGCATGCCTGGGATGTATCCCACTTGGTCCTGGTGTATAATCTTCTCTATGATTTACTGCACCCTGTGTGCCAGTCTTTTATTGAGAATTTTTTTCAATCGGTACCAGGGATAGAACTCATGAACACATGCTTGCAAGGCAGGCACTTATACCGCTGAGCTAAATCCCCAGCCCCGAAATTTTTTGCATCTATGTTCATTAGAGTGATTGCCCTGTAGTTCTCTTTTTTAGTTGGAGCTTTCTCCGGTTTTGGTACTAGAGTAATATTTGCTTCTAGGAATGACTTAGAGATAATTGCTTCCCTTTTGATTTCATTGAAGAGTGTGAGGAGTGTGGGCATCAAGTCTTCTTTGTATTTCATGTAGAATTCTGCAGTGAATCCGTCTGGGCCTGGGCTCTTCTTTATTGGTAAGGAATTAATTACATTTTAAGTTTCGTTAATAGAAATTGGGTTATTCAGCAGTTTTACATCTTCATGACCCAGCTTTGGTGGTTCATATGTTTCTAGGAATCTGTCCATTTCTTTTGTGTTATCGAACCTATGAGAGTAGAGAATTTTGAAATAGGTGTTGATGACCTTCTGTATTCACACAGAGTCACTAGTGATTTTGCCTTTTTCATTCTGTATTGCATGAATTCTTTCTTTTCTTTCCTTTTTTAATAAGGTTGGCTAGGAGCTTATCAATTTTATATATTCTTTCAAAGAACCAACTCTTTGATTCATTGATTCTTTGTATTGTTTTCTTAGTCTCTATTGCATTAGTTTCTGCTCTGATCCTTATAATTTCCTCCCTTCTTTTGGCTTTGGGCTTGTCTTGCTATTCTTTTTCTAGCTGTCTGAGGTGTAATATCAGGTTGTTTGTGTTCATTCTGTCTTCCTGATGTGGGAACTCAGTGCAATAAATTTTCCTCTGAGGACTGCTTTCATTGCATCCCAGAGATTCTGGTAAGTTGTATGTGTATTTTCGTTTGCTTGTAGATATTGTTTAATTTCTCCTTTAATTTCTTCTGTGACCCACTGGTTGCTCAAAAGTGTATTATTCAATTTCCAGGTGTATGTGTTGTTTTGCCATTTCTTTTATCATTAATTTCTTGTTTCATGGTACTATCATCTAATAACATTCATGGGATAATTTCAATTCTTGTGCATCTACTTAAATATGTTCCATGGCCTAGAATATGGTCTATTTTAGAGAATGTCCCATGTACTACTGAGAAGAATGTATATTCTGATGTTGTTGGATTGACCACTCTGTATATGTCTATCAAGTCCATATGTTCACAGGTGTGATTCAGTTCTGTTATTTCTTTGCTGATTTTCTGTCTAGTTGATCTGTCCCTTTGTGTCAATGGCATGTTAATGTCTCCTGTTATAATTGCATTTTTGCTTATTTGGTTTTTCATTTCTGCTAATACTTGCTTTGTATAGTTGGGTGCTGTGGAATTTGTTATCTCTTCCTCTTGAATTTTTCCCCTAACTAGTATGTAGTGACCTTCTTTATCTCTTTGGATCATTCTTGGTTTCAGAAAGTTCACATTGTCTGCAAACAGAATAGCTACCCCCACTTTTTTTTTGAGTTCCTGTTGCATGAATTATTGTTTTCCATCCTTGGACTTTCAGTCTATGAATTTCCTTTTGGATTAGATAGGTTTTTTGTAGACTGCTTATGGTTGGATGTTGTTTCTTCATCCATTCTGCCAGTCTGTTTCTTTTAATTGGTGAATCAAAACCATTTACATTAATGGTTATAACTGTTATATATCATTTTATTGTTGATATATTATCTTTCTGCTGTTGTATTTTTATCTTTCCATTGTGTTTAGTTGTCTGTCTTGCTTAGGGGTTTTTTCCTATGTGTATCTAGAATGTCTTTCTGTATTCTTTGTGGGGCTGGTATGGTGATCATGAAATTCTTCAGCTGTTCTTTGTCATGGAAGTATCTTATTTGTCCTTCCATTTTGAAGGACACTTTTGCCAGGTACATCAGTCTGGGTTGGAAGTCATTTTCCTTTAGGATCTGAAACACTTCACTCCGTGCTCTTCTTAACTTCATTGTTTGAGAAGTCTGCTATGAATCTCATAGGTTTTCCTTTGCAGGTGATCTGTCTTTTCTCTCTGACAGCTTTTAATATTCTCTTCTTATGTTGGATTTCTGGGATGATGATTATCATATGTAGTTTTATTTTCGTTATGGCTGTTTGGAGTTCTATAAGCTTTACCATTCTGTATGTCAGTTTCCATTCTCATATTTAGGAAATCTTCAGCTATTAATTTCTGTAAATAGCCTCTTGGTCATTTGTGTTGTCCCCTTTTTTTCATTTATCCCTATTAATCTTATGTTGATTTTCTTTGCATCATTGCAACTGTTGATTCCTTTCCTGATTCCTTGTTATTTTTTAAAGATTTTTCCTTTCCTGTTCACTAGCTGCAATCTTATCTTCAAGGTCTGAAATTCTATCTTCACTTTTGTTGAGGCAGTTTTTGCAAGTTTCATTAGATTTTTTGATTTTGTGTATATCTCTTTGAATCAGCTTCATGTATTCTGTTTGTTTCTTATACTGTTCATTCAGGGATTCTATCTCTTTGCTTTGTTTCTCTATTTTTTTTAGCTGTGTCTTTTTTAGATGCGTTCAGTATTTCTTTCACTACCTTTATCATTTCTTCTTTTACCTGGGAGATTATTTCTGATTGAGTTCTTTCATTGCTTCCTGTACTTGCTTCTTTATTTCAGTTGATATCATTTCAGGTATTTCAGGTGTATGACTAGTATTTTCTTCTATTTACGTGGCTCCCAGGATTTCTTGGGATGGGCTGGAGGTTTAGTCTTTCATTTTGTCCTTTTCCACTATTTCTGTTTTGAGTGATGTTCCAAAACTATCCCTGGGCATGTTGGAAATCACTTCCTATGCCCTTAGCTCCTCGCAGGACTCTAGTGCCCAAACTCTCCCCAGGCCAGTGCAGGGAAGCTGGAACTCCCCTCGTGGCATGGGACTGGCTCCTCTATTCTTGCAGACCTAATTCCCCTCTCTCTGTGGAGTGGGCCTGGTCCCCCGGTTGAATAAAGGTCACTGGGTGTGGTCCACTCAAGCCTGAGAAAACTGCAGGCTAGTCCAGTGTCCTAGGGGACTGGGCGGGCACCCAAGTGCCAGGAGTGATGTCCCAAATTCTCCCGGGCCAGCGCCAAGAAGCTGGAACTCCCTTCATAATGCCTGTGGACCTACCTCCCCTCTCTCAGCAGCACGGGCCTGGTCCCCTGGTTGAATAAAGGTCACTGGGCATGGTCCACCCAAGTCCACCAAACCTCTGCAGGCTAGTCCAGAGTCCTAGGGAGCTCAGCAAGCACCCAAGCATCAGCAGTGATGTCTCAAATTCTCCCCAGCCAGCACAGGGAAGCTGGAACCCCTGCAGCATGTGCGGGCCTACCTCCCCTCTTTCTCAGAGGCATGAGCCTGGTCCTGATTCCCTATTATTTTTAAAAGACCTTTCCTTTCCTGTTCACTAGCTGCAATCTTATCTTTGAGGTCTGAAATTCTATCTTCACTTTGATTGAGGCAGTTTTGGCAAATTTCAATAGAATATTTGATATCCTATATATCTCTTTGAATCTGCTTCATGCATTCTGTTTCTTATACTGTTCATTCAGGATTCTATCTTTTTGTTTTGTTGCTCTAATTTTTCAACTGTGTCTTCTTTAGATGTGTTCAGTATTTCTTTCACTACTTTTATCATTTCTTCTTTTACCTGGGAGATTATTTCTGATTTGAGTTCCTTCATAGCTTCCCAGAGTTGCTTCTTTATTTCAATTGATATCATTTCAGGCATTTCAGATGCATGGCTTATATTTTCTTCTATGTACATGGCTCCTAGGCTTTCATGGGATGGGCTAGAGATTTGAGATTGCATTTTGGTCTTTCGTCTTGTCATTTTCCTATATTTCCCTGTTTTGAGCGATGTTCCAAAGCTTCCCCCTGGCATATTGGAAATCACCTCTTGCATGCTCGGCTCCTGGGATTTGCGCAGCCTTGGCTCCCCTTGGGGCACAGGCCTGGCTCCCCTGGTTGAAAGAAGGTCACTGGCCATGGCCCACTCAGGCCTGCAAATCCTCTGGAGCCTATTCCAGTGTCCTAGGGAGCTGGATGGGCACCCAGCCACCGGGAGCAATGGTCACAAACTCTCTCCCCTCTAAAGTGTCTTTAACAAACAAATCTTCTCCAGTTGCCCAACAGCAAGGTCAGAGCCCATGGCAACTTACATGTGTAGGGAGGTAGCAACGGTACGAATTGAGTCACAGGACAGACTGCTCAGCACTGAGCATACTCATGCCCAAGACACAGAGATCAGAAAGCTTTCTAGCAACATACATATTTAATATGATCTATATGCTTTTCTCTCTTTTCTCCTTCTTTAAATGCTCCAGTTGATAATGCACAAGTTGTTCTGCACTATGCTATTCCGTAAGACTGTTAAGATGGCCTCATTTTTGTCAGTACTGTCCTCTGATTGTATGTTTTCTAGTTCTGTGACACTTTATTCTTCTTGATATACTCTGCTGTGAGCTCCTGCATTGATTTTTCATTACTAAATTAGAGTAGTCTTTATTTCAGTGGCTTGTGTTTGTTAGTTGTTCTGCAGCCACGCATGCCTACTGACAGAGACACAATCAGGAAATGCATTGCTACTATGGTTAAGAACTAAAATGAGTCCATCCAGGGTCTTCCTAAGCCGCTCTTGGTCACCAATTTTCACTCCAGCCCCTGTGGTCATCCCATAATGTAGAGAACAAAGATATGCTCTTCCATGATTCCATCTGAGAAAAGTTCTCCATCAGCAAGTGTCAGCTCTCCTTCTCTAGACAGGAGACAGGAAGAACACTAAGCCTAAAAACAAGATTGTTGGATTTTGCATTATAGCAACTTTTTGGTCACACCTTGTGTTTATACTTGGGGTGACACATTCATGAAGAAATGATAATTCTTTCAGCTAAAAACAGGAGACAGAATCTTCCTTCTGCAGAAAGCACAAGCAGACATGACTATGGGAAGTCCAAATGAGGTCACTCTTATTTCTCATTTTTCTGACTCCATCATGGGGATGTTTGGAAGAGGAACCTCTCCCGGTTTTCCTCCTTCCTCAACTTCTTCTTATGCCCATGTTTCACTCAGTATGTTGGCATACAGACTTTCTAATATATTAGATTCTTGTATGCATTTCTTTGCAATGTTGATTCTGGAATCTCTTATTTTCTATGCATGGTTTCCTGGATCCAACTCCTGCCCCAGAATTCTCATAGATGACTAACTCAGACCTCGCCTCTGAGCACCTCAGTTCTCTGATATTTCCTTTCTTACTCAGCCTTTGGAGAATTTGTTCAAAATGGCCTTGGTTTAGTATTGTTCATACTGAAACATCAATACTTCAAATAATGACCACAACAAAAATAGTTCTATGTTACTTAGCTTAAAGAATGAAATTTTATTTTCTCACTTTTCAGGGTACCAAACTCAGAGATCACGGTCTGGGCAGGGCTTATTCCTTCTGAGATCTCTCTCTTACGGATGATGTCTTTTCCCTGTGTCTTCCCTCTATGCATCTATTTCCTCATACTTTCTTGCAAGTACAGCTGACATATTGGATTAGAACTCACCCCAGTGACCTGTTTTAGTTTTATTTCTTCGTGCACTGCCCTGATTTCCAAATTTCATCATATTCTAAGGGCCTGAAAGTTAAGATTTCTACGTATGGATTGGAAAGACCATAATTCAATCCATTACAAAATACTTATAAAATATTTTCAGAATGGATAGACACATTGAAGAAATTTTTAATACTAAAAAGAGATTGCAATAAAAGTAGATTAATTTACATATTGCATGAGACATAAGAAAGGAAGTCTTAGGAAATAACATGTGAAATTTTTAGTATTTACAACAAACAAAATGGATTTAAAGTATCATGAAGAGAGGAAGAAGAATATGGCATGTGAGTTACACTCCTCACAATTTATACAAGACTGTTGTTTCATCTCAACATGAATAATGAAAAATGGAACTACAAATTTACTGTTCAAAATAATAACAAAAAAAATAAGTGAAAATTTTCAGACAGTAAAATTTTGTAAATGAGATTCAGAGAGACTTCTACCTTGCTGTCAATTAGAATTAAAGAGTGTCCCTGAAAGAATTACTTCTAAATAAACAAAACCCAAACCAAAAAGATCAAGACATAAACAACTGTGAGTGATCCTAGGATGTATCTTTTTAATTCATTATAAATCCTCATATTCCAGTTTACACCAGATGACTTGCTGCAGCCTCCGCTAACTATTGGCAATTAAAGTTATCAAAATATTAATTACTTTCCAGGAGATAAACCACATAAAGTGGAATATGAGAGGTTGACATGTGAGTGGAAGTTGGAGAGAAGCCCAGAAACATTTCAGTGAGGACTCATCTTTCAGTGTTCTGCTGTTTCGTTTGTTCACCGTCTTTGTGTAGGAGATCACATGAGCCATATAGCATCTTGCTAAGCCTCCCTTGTTCTCTAGCACTTACTCCAGCTTCTGTAGGCATCTACTGATTTAGGAGCCAGAGAAAGGTCCAGCTATACCAGTCACCCCACAAACACTGTTTCCCTTCAGCAGAGATCAGATTGCTACCTACCACCAGATAGAAGAATACAAAGAAAGGTAAGGATGTGTACCACCATTTCTCTTCTTTCCAAAGCTTGCTATTTCTTGTACCAGTTTATGTACTACATTTTCCAACTGGGGTGTTATCTACACAAGCAGCTTTCTTCCAGGAAGGGGAGGAATTAGGGTGCTTTCTTCTGAAATGTGGGTGCTGCCAGCCACAAATGTGGGTGTTCTCAAGAGGTCATCCAGACTATTATTAATTTTACTCCTCTATCCACTCCTACAAATCCAATAATTCTTAAATTTGTTGTCATGGTGAAAAATACTTCTTTTTGCTGAATTTAAAATCAAGATGACCTGCAGGCATTTCATGTAACAGCTGAAACGATATAATCACCAGTTTCATTGGTTTACTTGATTTCAAAGTTATTTACTTTTACATGCTTGAGAAGATTGAGAAGACAGCAAAAGGAACAGTTTAACACAACCTGAAATATTGAAAGATTTTTCATTCTGTTGTTTGCTTGTTTGTTTTTGGTACCAGGGATCAAACTCAGGAACTCATGCTTGCCAGGCAGGCACTCATACCTCAGAGCTAACTAAATCCTCAGCCTTAAGAAGTATTTTTAATTGATTATTTACAAAGTTATGCAGAATTAAGGGAAACTGAAGATGTGTGGTAAAAAAAACCTAAACAAGCAGCAGTGAAGGATCCCACCCCAGCAGTGATAAGGACATGGATGGCGTGGCTCCTGAAGACAGCACGGCCACTGCTCCGCCTGAAGCGCTGGGACAGGATGACTAGGCAGGCAAGGAGACGCTCTCATTTCCAGCTCACAGTTTCACAGGTAGAGAGTGAGAGTTTGAAAACCCAAGTCCTTCTCCTTATGCCCTTCAATCTCCTGGTAGTTTTGCCCCAGTAGCATCTAAAAACACATATGCAAAATGAACTCTTCTGAATAAAAGAATTTCTACCTTCCCTTCCACATCCTTTTCTGTACAACCCGAACTACAGAAGCTTGTCACTGTAAGCGACGTCATGAGAGACATAATCACTTCTGATACCTCTCTGACTGCAAGAGGAAGATACAGCCTCTTTCCAACTTGAGTTCTCTTTTCTAGGTATCCTCAGAATCCAAAGCCATAAATGCATTTGTTAGTCGGGAGAGGGCTGCTGGATTCTGATGTATGTTCCTTTTCAGGGTCCATCCAACTCTCCTTTTCACCCCCCATTTCATTGGCCTCCTTTTCTCTCTTTTCTGCAGTTAATTAATACTAGATTTTGTTTACAACATAGTTTGGATGGCAGACTTGGATCTAACATGGCAGTTACTGCCTTGCTTTTGCCGTCTTCTGTTTATAGTTAACAGTTCTGTGATGCTGAATCTCTTGATCCAAAAAATGGACACGGAGGCAGCACTGCTGGTTCTACCCACTGTGTGAGCCCAGGACAAATCACTCATCTTGTGCTCCAATTCCATTCTCTGGGAATAAAATAATGACTTCATTGCTTACATCCTTGAGAGTATTCTAAGAGACAACATGTCTCAATCTCTTTTTTCTTGATTAAAATGAAAGGCTTGTGAATAATTCCTCAGGGTTTTGTAAAAATTAATTTTATTGGTAAACTTAGATCTACATAATGATCACATCATCATAGGGAACTTTTGCTTGTCCATAATATATTCTGATTTTGTTAATATGCACTTTGGTATAAGCTGGTCCTTTTACTCCAGGTAAAATCTAAACAACATGTCTCTACTTTTCATGCCCTGTATTTCTATTTCCCCACTGAAGACTCTTCTCACACGAAAGATTTTATGTTTCCAAACAAAATGAAAATCTCTTTCAACAGAATACATGTAAGTTTATATTGTACACCTCTCAGTGATGACTTAAGAGTCTTCTTTTAGGTAGGGTCACAACTTCATGTAAGTCTTCAGTGGTAACCCTTCTTGACATCATTTACACCTTTGCCCAATACACTGCTAGGCAGTTCAGTTTGAAGTCAAATCCTAACCTGACATTACAATGATTTCAGTTGCTCAGCAGAGCCATTTAAAAAGCACACCAATGTTCAACTGTGGTGGTTTGTGCTCACCTTTTCCTGTGTTCCTAGAGACCGTGAAAAGTTCCCCAACATGAATCTACCATCCACAATGATGGCAAGTCAATGAATACCTGTGTTCCTGGTCCTGATTCTGAGCTACCTTGTCTTTCCCAAAGTTTGTCACACACAATTACTTCTATAAAAGACAGTGCTCTCCTCACAAAATAGTGGTAAATGAAGTTTTGGGCATATCATTGTAACTGCGTGCTTAATACTTTTAATTATGTTTTCATTTTGTTTTACTTTTATCCAAATGTTCCACTATCATTACATTCCCCATGAATATATTCATTCACTAAACAACTCATAAGAACCCAATGTGTCATATACAGCATTAGACCCCTGGGAAACAGGCATCTTCCTGTATTTACTGGCTGATACACCAAGCCATGTCGAGCCCAACAGTATCAGTCATAATCACAGTGGTTCTAGCAAGAGGCTGCATTCCATTCAAGTCTCTAAAACAGCTCCCACACAGGTAAATGATTCTACTCCCAAGCATAGTCTGTCGTATCTCTGTCTTCTTGAATTTTGTCTTTTGAGAAAAACTTTATGACATAGACCAGAGCAGGTTCTGTTATATCCCATCCTCAAGTACTCTCTCCTATTGTGCATCTATGATTAACCACTGGCAGGAACTGGTCGAGTTAGTGTATATGCTTAGATTATAGAATAGTACCCAATTGATAGATGACCATATGTAAAACTGTAATATGTCATGTCCTGGAACCAAAAAGCCACAAGAAAAAAAAGAACTAAAGGGCACGAGCTAAGACCCCTGAGTAGTGTATATGCTTAGATTATAGAATAATACCCGATAAGTAGATGACCTATATTGTAGAAAGGAGAGCCTAATGTCCCAGAAATGGGAAGAACTGCATTTGAGACTATGTCCCAGGACTCCAAACCACTAATTACTTAATCTCTGAAAGCCTCTTTTTCTTCCCCTGTAACACAAAGACAGTAATTCCCATTTGGGAAAGTAGCTCTGGGAATCAGAGCTCATACAGAAGGTGCTCAACCTTTGTTTGTGTTCCAGGAGCACCAATGGAAAATCTCTGAATTTCTGCAGGACAGAGCCCACACCAGTGAATGGGACTATTCTGGATATGTTCATCAATGTGACAGTGACCTTGGTGGACCTCATCATCACTTAGTTGGGCTGATGGGAGTTACAGTTGTGCTTTGGCTCCCGGACTTCCACATGTGCAGAAATGCAGTCTCAGTCTATATCTTCAACCCAGCTGATGCCTCCTCCTTCTTCCTCAGAGGCTACATTATAAAGTCTGTGGACAACTTCCTCTACTGCTTCCACCTCACTTCAATCAACTCTCACCAGGTCTTATTCCCTATGATGATGTGCTTTTACGTCACTGGCCTGAGGATGATCACTGCCATTAGTACTTAGCGCTGCCTGTCTGTCCAGTGGCCCATCTGGTACAGACACCCCAGACCAACATGCATGTCAGGTGTTGCATGTGCCCTGCTCTAGTTCTTATTCTTGCTGCTGAGTGTCCTGGTGTTTGTATGCTCTAACTTATAAATCAACTTTTCATATCATTCTTGTTATACAACATCTTTCATCATTGATGCATGGTTGAACTTTTTATTTGTGGCTCTCTGTGGGTCCACACTGGCCTTCCTGGTCAGGATGCTCTGTGGATCCAAGAGTTTGTCACCAACCAGGCTGTATATGACCACTGAGTTCTCAGTGCTGGTCTTCCTCCTCTGTGGCCTGCCTATAGGCACCATGGGCTCTCTACTGTCCTGGTTTACAGATACCAACAACTGGATTTAATACAACTTAATTACTTTCTGATTGTCTGATATCAACAGCAGTGCCAGTCCCATTATTTACTTCTTTGTTGGCTCCTTTAAGCACAAACAGAAGCAGCAGTGGTGGCGGCAGCAGTTCCTGAAGCTGGTCCTGAAACAGGCCTTAGAGGATGTAGCTGAGTTAGAGACAGGTGAACAAGGGTTCCTCAGGATCCTGTAGAGATATCCGGATCCCTTTCCTTTAGTGATTGGAATCTACAAGGGTTAATTCACACAGGCAGTGTCTCTGCAAGGTTACAGAGATGATTGTGTAAGATCAAACCTTACACACATATGCACGTATGGATACATTGGTATAAATATGTAGAGATGCATGGCCCCCTTTTAACTAAATATTGCCTGTTTTAACACTAGAACAATGGACTTTAATAGTTTTAATGCAGGCCATATTTCTGTAAAGACTAAAATATTTACTACTTTTATTCACATATGTATTGTACATAATCTTAAACACATGTTATGGCCGAATTGTCTGTGTAAAACTCTAATATAGCTTATCCGGGAACCAAAAAGCTACAAGGAAAGAAAGAACCAAAGGGCATGAGCTAAGACCCCTGAGAATCAGCCTCTCCCCTCTCAGACTCTCTCAATGCCTGCAAGTTTGATGACTTCAGGATTGTGTGATTTGAGGGTTGATGACTTGAGGGAAATTTGTCCCACTTCATCATGGAGCTAAACACACACAGGGTCCAGTGATCAAAGAAGTTAAGGAACTTTTCATGGCAGATGGAACAGCTGCTACCTCACCTGCTGGCCCACATCAAGCAGGTGGCCAACAGTTAAGCAATAACAGCGATCCACAGGTTGGCATCACTGTACCAGCTTCCCCCTTGTGAAAACGTGACTGTGGCTCTGTTTCCAACCACCGGATTTTTTATGTTTCTCTTATACAAGTAAAGGAAGAGAAACCAGGGAAAAGAAATTTGTCTTCAACTGGTTTGACACTACAAACCATCACAACCTAACCCTTAGCAACTGAGTTCCATTCATGCCTCCTAAATTCATAGTTAACTCCAAACTTAGACCATACAAAAGGAAACCTCTCCCTACTATGCTGCAAACATACAAAAGGATATTACACCCTGGTTCAATCAAACTCTATCCACATAATATCTGTGTGAACTAAAATGAATGTGGGTGGCGAACATCTGTCAATATGCTCACTTTTTCATTTTATTATTTTTATTTTGAAGAGAAAAAACATGAAAGAAAAACAAAAAACAGCAGACATACAAACAAGAACTACAAGAACAACAAACACCCCAGAACAATAAAAATATACACTTTCAAACCAAGATGATAGGAATTCTACAATGGTTAAACAGGGTTTGATCCCTTGTATTTCCTTTCAGCAATAATTTGAAAGCTTCCAATTGTATCTTCTAAAATCATAGGAAGATAACTCTGTCCTTGGTTAGGTTGGGGCACAGTCTCTCTGTTCCAAATCCTGAAGCTGCAGAGCTGCCCTGCTGCAAATGTGCACAAGGCCTTGACTGAGCTTGACTCAGTTTCTACCTCTGGTGGTGACCAAGGGAGGGGAGACAAGTTGGGTCCCCAAAGCTAGGAAGTACCCATGTGGCTAGTACTCCTTTCCTCTCGCAGGTCCTCAGTTTCCCTGTCTGGCATCAACAGGCATCCAGGATCGAAGTCCCTCAGCCTCAGCTCCCAAGTGTACCCTCTCCAAATCCCAATTATGACCTGGGTCCTTGTCCATTTCTACTCACTCCTGACCCCATAGGCCCTGCCACAAGATCCATAGACCAAGGGTGGGGATGGGCTATTCATAGCTCAGTCTTTCTCATGAACATCTGCTATCTGTCTTGCAGGAGAATCTTCTCAACTTTGAGAAAATAAAGAAAATAAGCTGCTGTGTCTTGCAGGTCCTGGAGGGTAGGGAGGCAGAATTCGCAGAGCCCCTGGGCTGAGCACTCATTGGCCCCACCCTCTGCACCCTGGCTTTATTAGCAGGATTTTGTGCACTGACAAAATAAAAACCCTCCCACTGGAGCATTTAACTAGGACACTGGACACATGTGTAACTACCTGGACATGGGGCTGTTTCAACCCAGCTCAGAGCAGCTTGGGGCTTGGGATGGACAAGAGGTGGAGACCACTAAGCGAAAAGCCCTGTAGACCAGTCCTTCACTCTCCATCCTCTGGCGAGGCCTCGACCTCCTCCCCCGTGCGGGCCCTCTCAGTGTGCTGCTGTCTGCCTCTCTTGCCCCAGGAAACGAAGATCCTACAAGAAATACAGCTGCTCCAGGTGGCAGTGAGTAAATATCATCTCCAGTGTGAGGAATATTTTCACATCTGGTTCCACTTGCCAGAGTGGCTGGATGAGAATGAAAGGTGAGGACCAGGCAGGAGTTGTGGGAAAGCCCAGGGATAGGCGGGGCTCTCCGTGGTTGACAGCTGCACAGAGCCCACGGCCATGGCTCCACTGCTGCCCCCAGGCCCTGTTCCATGGTGACTGCTGCCTGTGGCACCAGGACTCGGGATGCTGGGCACGCACTGCTAGGAAGACCGGAGTCAGGGCTCCCAAGAGACTCACAAGTACGTCTCTGTCCTGCAGCAACGTGTCCTGCCTTCAAGAGCCCTGACCCAACCAGGCCAGTAACACACTGGGGGCCAAAAACAGATCATCCTAAATCTCAGCAGCAACACTCTGACCAGGCCAGCAGAGCCAGAAGCCTCACTACTACATGAGGTGTGGGCTACGTGTGTGCTGGACATAGAGAGAGGCACTGATTTCCAGCTCCACCCTGGCCAGCCTTGGGCAGAGCCGTCTTTCTACTCTGTTCCTCATGGCCCCATGGTGCTAAGTCCCTTTTGCCTTTCCAGTGCCTTTTTCTTTCTTATGTGCTGGTATCTGTAACTTTGCTCTATGCTTTTGTAGTTTCTTAGTGTTTTATTCAAGTTAATATAGACACGCTACACACTGTGTTTTACTCTTCTTTGTAAATTTTTTCACTGTCCGTCATATTAGCAGGTCATTCCTTAAGAATGTGTCTCATTTCCTGCTATTAAATGTGAGAGTCTATCTCTTATCCATCTACACCACAGTGGAGAAATATCTTCACGATCTGAGGCCATTTTACATCCTGCAGTGAAGCCCATTGTGTGGAGCTTCCTGCTCTGTGGTTCCAGATGTTCCATGATGAGGTCTCATCACAGAGCTTCATGAGACAAACCAGGTGTCTGTCTGACTCTCTGTTCTACAGCTGCCTGCATGGGGTTCAGAATCCCGTCTCTCGGCTGCCTTTCAGTGTTTCCCTGTTCCTGACATTTTATCACTACAGATTCATTAATTCCTTCCAGGACAAAACCCAAATTTCCACTGCGCAACAATATCATTAAAGAAAAAGCATGAATTTAATTATGTGTGCTAGACCAAACACTTATCACACTCTATCAAACCTGGAGAAGAAATTATTTCCAAATTTATTTTAGGAGGCACACTGTGCCCTAGTACCTAAGCCAGGCCAGTATGTACAGCAAAATGAAAAGCCCGTATCCCTCATAGTCATATGTGCAAAAATTCTAAACACAGTATCAACAAGCTAAACTGGGCAATATATCACCAGGGTCATTTACATGGTCATGTGGACTTTAACCCTGTGATGCACAGGAGACTGGAGGCAGCACATTAGCGGAACAAAGGAGTAAGCACTACATGATCATCTCAACCAGTGCAGAGAGGACACAGCATATCATTCAGCATCATTGCATGGCAAACACTCTAAACAGCCTTGGCATGGAAATGTAAGGCAGTGCAATAAAGGTCATTCTCGCAGCCCACAGCTGGTATCACACTCAACGGGGTAAAACCGAAAGCCTTTACCTTAAAGTCAGAAAAAAGATAAGGATACTCACCCTCACCACCGCTGCTCAATATAGTGCCATAAAAGCAAGTCGGAGCAATGAGGCAAGAAAAAGAAAAGTCATCCTGACTGTACCTGCAGAAGACAGGTTGTCAGTCTTCCCAGACTCAGTCAAAAGCTGTTAGAGCAGCCTGAGTGAAGTGGCAGGACACAACCCATGGACAACTTAGTAGCAGGTCTTCGCACGTGAAATGAAGAAAAAGTCAGGAGGGCAATCTCACTTCTGAGCCACAAATACAAAACCTTTCCAGAAAGACCTGTCCTGGATTCAGGAGTCACTGTGGCTTCGGGGTTTGTACAGAGCTTGCGGTGCCACACGCAGTGCAACCAGAGTGCAGAAAGAGCCTGTCAAGGAAAGCAGGCAGGGAGGTGGGCAGGAAGGAAGGAAGGTAGGAGAGAAAGCAGTAGGAGGCCTTCCCTACATATTTAACCCCCTACCCACTGAGCACAGCACACTTTTGGGTCCTGCTTTCAGGGTATTGGGGTCACCAGAATATTTGCATCTGCAAGCCCCATGTTCAGTGTTCACTGGGCTCTTTCTGAAGCCCTGAAAGTCAAGTGCAAACACAAGCCCTGTCTTGGCAGGAGATTCTCCATCCTACAAGCTAGTGGGAAGTTTACATTTTTAATTGTTTTCTTTTCTGTTTACTTTTTGTTTGTGCTTCCTCTTTGCATGTAGAGAGGGAGGAGGGATCGGGTACATAAGAACCTTGAGGCCAGTAATTTCCCAAGTGGCCCTCTCCAGTGCTGACACCAGAACAGGTACGGATGGGACCCTTTCTCTGTTCCTGTGGACCGCCCCAGCCTCCTTGACCTTCTGAGGAGGCTATGTGTGCTGCTTTGTCCACTCTGAGCTCACCCAAAACCACACCCTTCCCTGTTTTAATCACTGTGTCATCAGGATGATACAATACCTGACTCTCACACTTAAAGGAGGACAGATTGGCTGTGGCCCACAGTTTCTGAGGTTCAGCCCCTGTTGGTTGGCTCCAAGGCAGAATCAGCAGGGTGGAAGGGTGTGGCCTGGAGGAAAGCTGCTCAGGTCACGGTGGCCAGGAAGCTGTGACAGAAGGGAGGGGCCAGGGATGGAGCTTCTTCCTTCCGAGTGGCATCCCCAGTGAGGTGAGTTCAGACCACTCACCTCCTCACATCACATAAATGCACTGGTGTCTGGATTAAAGCACTGATCACAGATGAAGTCATTATTAAACCCCATTTAGTGCGTCATTGGGAGATACATTCATGAGCAAGTGATACAAATGCACAAATATGGAGACTCCACCTGCTAATCACAAAACCTTGCTGGCATGAGGCAAGGAGTGGTGCCAACAGCAGGTCAGCTCTGGGTCGGTCCCCTGAGAGGCAGCACCCTTGGTAAACAGCCCCAAGTTTTACCGGTGAGGGTGTCAGGCAGCAGAAGCAGCCCTCAGGTCCTCATCTTGAAGATCATTTAGCTAATGATGACCAAGTGACCCCAACCCCTTGATGTCTGCCCAGGTTACCTCTCAAATGTCTCACTGAGAATGAAAAATGAGTGCTTCTCTCTGCAATGGTGACTTCAGTGAGCTAGAACAGATTTAGTGAATTTAAAGCGCATTGGTAAATAACAGCAGAAAACAGAACTGCCCATTGGCTTACTTGGTGCAAAGCCCTGAGTGGCATTTTATAGTCACATCATTTAACTCAATTACTTGTGAAAGATGATACATAACTTAACCCTTTGTGTTTTGTCTCCCTGTCATCTTCACGTGACAGATAAGGAAACAAGGCTGTAAGGACATAGTGACCCTGCCCGAATAGCAAGTCAGGGTACCAAGCCCAGGACCATTAGATTCTAAAGCCACTTGACCATTGGGCTGGCCTGCCGCAGACTCTGGGAGTGGGGAACATGTTGCCACCAAGGAGTCCCTAAACTCATCGCTGACGCTGATATGGAGAAGATTAAAAATGGTGAGTAAAGCCTGGCAGCAAAGCACAGCGGCTCTGGAGCTCCAATCAGGACTCCTGGAAATAATGACTGGGTGAAGAAAAAGAATTAAAGAGGTGGAACTTCAGGGCTCAAGAGCGAGCTGCGAGGAAACTGGAAAGAACAGCAGAGTTGCAGAGAGGGAGTGCAATGCAGAAGGAGGAGTGGAGGCCTCTGCAGAGCTCACTGTGACTCCTGGGGCGGGGCCTGTCTCTACCACACAAGGTGAGCACAGAGAGGGTCAGTGCCCCAGGGAGACACTGTGGACCCTGCAGGCGGTACTAGTCCTGGGCCAATAGCTCTGCAGTGTGAACCAGCAAGGACACACAGGTGCCAGCCAGGAACATGGCCAGCAGTATCCCCTGGCCCTGTCCCCCAGCACAAGAGTCTACGCAAGCGTCCCTGGAGACACCAGGGCATCACAAGGCATTCACAACTCGTCCTCCACACGCTGATCTGGGGCCTCATGGGACCCATGTCACAGTGTCCTCTGGCCCTCAGCCATGCCCAGTCCCCAGGCCCCTGCTACCAGTGATTGGGCCCAGCCACCCAGGATATCCATGCATGATTTCAGCAAGCTGTCCTCAGGGGTAAGGGCCAGAACAGCCCAAAGGCTCAGAGAGAGGACACTGTGCCAGTGCCACCCACCATGGGAGACAGGCCAACCTGGGCAGGGAATGGTAAACACTGTGCCTTCTGGTGACTCTGTGCATCCCTGCCCCTGACCCAGCCTCAGAAGGGTCCACTGCTGTCCTCTGCTGTCCCCTCGGGGCCAGGCAGCCAGCACCAGGAGGGGGACCCAGGGCGGTGGGCAGGGTGCCTCACCCCTCCTGGCTAGGGAAGATGCAAGTGCCTTCCTTTGGCCATCTTGTTCCCCCAGGTTGAAAGGGGAGCAGGGGTGTTGAACTTTGACAGAATCAGGGTGCGCAGACCCAGGATGCCCCGCCTTTCCCGCTGCACCCAGATCTGCAGGCTGGAGGGGACCCTTGCCATTCAGAGTGATGGCACCACCGGGGCATCCTCTGCGTGTCTGGTCCATGCCAGGGCTCTGCTATCATGTAGCTCCTCCTGGGAGGCCCATGCCCCTTCCAGGCCCAGTGGTCACCGGGACGCTCAGGCAACCTCCAAGAGAGCTCTTGATTCGGCCCCGCCCAGCCGGGCAGCAGAATCAGAGCAGAGATGGTGACCTCTGCCCTGTGCCGCCCGCCCAAGCCTCGGGCGCCTCTCCTGTGTGCAGCGATGCTCGGATCAGCTCGGCTGAAATGGGGTTGAGGGGACTTACAGGTCTGGCCCAGGTGGTCCGGTTCCTTGGGACCCAGTCTGAGGGACAGATGCGGTGTCGCCAGCTCCCGGAGGGAGGGGGTGGAGCTAGGTCTCCCTGGGGGAGGGGCTGCGCTTTACCTTAGGGCAGGGAGGACCCCGGGAACCCTGTGGGGGGCGTGAGAGAAGGCCTGGGCGCTGAGCATTGGTGCACTGCCCCTTTAAGGGGGGGACCCATGTCAGGGCGGATGCAGGGTGGTCTGAAATCCGTGCCCCCAGCAGTCCCAGGTCCAGGGCGCCAGCGTCCACACCCGCATCACCGCGGATCCGAGCCGGACTCCGGGGAGGGCGGGACCAGCAGGTCCTGGTGATTTGGGGCAGCTCTAGGAGGAAAGGCGGGCAGCTCACAGTGTGAGTGCGACCAGGGTGACGGCAGAGTTAGGGGCGCCCAGGGCGAGTGTCCAGGGCTGCACGCCATTGTGTTCCTGGGGACAGAGCCTGCTGGGGCGCTGCAGGCCTGTTTTGAGTCCGCTTGCGCATCCCCTCCGTCCGGGCAGGCACGCGCGCCCCCTCGTGGCGGTGCCGGCTCACCGCACGCCGTCCCGGTCAGCACCTGGGGAGCTCAGCATGTCCGGGGCACAGAGGACCAGGGAAGGGACCCCTGGCCCACAAGCCACCTTCCACACCAGGATCACGGCGACACCGCCGGGCAAACGAAGCTGTGGAAGCCTGGACGGTTCAGAGTGCGGGCGACCACGCGGGGAGGAAATCAGGACCAGCTCCCCCCGGCAGATCATCTGTCACTTGTCATCTCATCCAGGATCCCACCTGAGGCCTCTAGGGCAAAAATAGCAGCTCTGCTGCGGGACCTGGAAGGGTTCAGGCCACCAGAAAGCACAGCATCCCGGATCAGGGGAGAGGCCCCTTGAAATCAGCTCTTGGGAGTGCAGAGCTCATAGGACCAAGGCACATCTGAGCAAGGATAAATGCAGGATGTCCAGACGGCCAGAGGAATAAGTTAATTCAGTAACCGGGTGTCAGCACAAAGCTCCCTCGCAGAGGACTCGAGCGGGTGGCAATAAGCACCAACATACTAACTTATATTCTCTTTATGCTCTGCATCCTCCTAAAATCACTGCCAAAAATAATATCTTTAAAGCCCCAGGGCAAGGGTGTGAGGTGGGTGAGGGATCAGGGCAGCCCCCAAAGCCCACGGACCAGGGTGAGCAGGGGCTGGGCATCTGAGGCCCGCAACAACCTCCCCTGGGATCTCGGTGCAGGGCTGTGCTGCCCCTGGGTGGCCTCTGTGTCACTGAGCACCCTGCCTGCCCAGCCCCAGGACAGCGGAGCTCCAGGGCTGTGAGCCCCTCCTCCCACCTCCAGGTCACCCTCAGGTCCCTCAGTGCCACTTACACCTAGGTGTTCCCAAAGCCTCAGGCACTGCCAGATGGGCTTTGGGTGGTGACTGGGTCCTGGGCTTGGTACTCATGGGGGACTGATCCACTGAAGAGTTCAAAAAGTGCTATTAGGAGGTGGGAGCCAGTCTGAGGAGACAAGTACCCAGGTTCAGGGCCGAAGACTTCATCTTCCTCCCTTTCCTCCCTTGACCCTGGGCTTCCTGTGTGCCAAGCCCCTCTGCCACGCTGCCCTGCCTCTGTGCCCCCACTGCGGACTACAACCTTTGCAAATTGTGACCCGAGATAAACTGCATCTCTGTTAACTTATGTGTGTTTGGCATTGTATCTCAGCAACTGTGTCACCTTCCTCACGGCCCTGCCCCTGACATCTGAACAGATGCCACCTCTGCTTTTTTGAAAGTTCTGGAGAAACACCAGGAGTGAGCCTCACTTGAGTCCTGGACAGGCCCAGGCAGCTGCCTCAGTGGATGTTCAAAAATAAGGTGTCGAGTTGTATGTGTGGGGCTCCCTGTGTATAATATCTTCAAGGGGGTTCCAGGAGCTTCCCTGGCAGACCTGAGCCCCCTTGACCTGAAGGCGAGTACCCACCTGAGCCACACTACAGCTGCTGACTACAGCTACTGACTCAGGAAGACCCCTGAGTCCCAAGTCCTTTCCTGAGGTCCAGAGGGCTTGATCAGTCTGGGACACCAAGCCTTCCACAGGTCTCATGTCCCCTCATCCTGCCAACAGTGAGGGAAAATCCTCACCAAGGATATTCCACGGGAAGGCTGGACTCCTCCGGGGCTCATGCCCAATGCAGCACCGAGTTCTGCTCTGTCCTGGTGGGATTTCATCCACCGCTACCAGCTGGAAGCCATGGTGATTTTGCTTGTTTGTGGGGGTGTCCCAGTCTTCATGCTGCCCTCCTGTCCTTCTGCATCAACACCTGCATGGCTTTGATGATTTCAAGCTACTGACATTGCTGCTTGTTGTTGCTCAGGGCCTGGTCAGGTCCACAGGCAGAAGGCTTTAGCTATCCCCGCTTGTCTCCATCTGTCTCCCTGACACTATGGAACTTTCCTGGCATAGCTTACTAAGCCCTTATGAAGTCCACTTTAGCTTGCTGTTTTCTTCCTCATAGGCATGAGGAGATGATATTCCAGGCACAACAGGTTATTGCGCTCGCCCATCCACACAGCACCATTTGCATCTCTTCCCACTGGAATACATTGTAAAGTGATTTCCTGGGTGCAGTGGGCTTTATTGATGGTGCACAGTGCGCCAGGGCTGCCTAGACCCTCCCTTCACCAGGGGACCCAGGATGGGAGGTGTGAGGAGGGCAGATTCTCATTGCTGGGGCCGAGAGGGGCAGTGACAGCTGCAGTGGGGATGCATCTCCCTCTGTGGTCTCACTGAGCTGTTCTGAGGGCTCTCACACACCGGAGGCCATGCAGACCATGAGGCCCACCACCCTGGTGCTATAGCTGAACTCACTACCAACCAGGAAATGAGCTTGACAAAAGAGTCATTGAGGTCCCCAGCATCAAAGGTGGAGTGGGTGTCACTGTTGAAGTCACAGGACACAACCCTGGTGTTGCCCAGCATGCCTTTGAGGGGGCCATCTGATGCCTGCTTCACCACCTTGATGTCATCCTATTTGGCTGCTTTCCCAGGCAGCAGGTCAGATCGTGACCAACACGTTGGGGGTGGGTACGTGGAAGGGCCTGCCTCTGCGCTTCCCATTGAGCTCTGGGATGACCTTGCTCATGGCCTTAGCAGTGCGAGTGGACATGGCAATGACATTCTGGGCAGCCCTGTGGCTGTCAAACCAAAGCTTCCCAGAGGGATGGTCCCCAGTCCTCTGGGTGGCAGTGATGGCATGGACTGTGATCATGAGAACTTCCACAATGCCAAAGTTGTCATGGATGACTTTGGCCAGTGGGGCCAAACAGTTGGTGGTACAGGAAACATTGCTGACAGTCTTGAGGGAGTTGTTGTACTTCTCATGATTCACACCCAACATAGACACGGGGCAGCGGCAGAAGAAGCAGAGATGATGGCCCTGTTGGCACCACCCTTCAAGGGAGCCCCAGGCTTCACTATGGTGGAGAATGCATTGGAGGACTCCACCACATGCTCAGCAGCAGCATCACTAACGTGATGTTGGTGGGACACTAGTCTGTGTGCTGAGAGGTTAATACACCAACCTCATGCTGTAACCTTGCTTACTACCTGGGTGAAGCTCATGTGTATTCCCATGTCCTCTTTAGAGGATATTTTTGTTTGTGTTGAAACTTTGTACTCAATCTAGAGCAGTGCAGAACATTAAAAGAGAAGAAGCAACTAGATAAGAAAGCGTTTAATGCAGGTACAGAGGGAGTCACCAGGAAGAAGGCTGTGAAGACTCTGAAGACAAAGGATGGATTTTGCCTTCTATGGGTTCAGATGAGGGAAAGGCTTTGGGGACTGATGCAAGCTAATTGATTTTGTGAGAGTGCAGGGGACTGGGTGAATCTTTACATGTATGAGCTTTGGAAAAGACTTTTGGGAGGAAGAAGCCACAGGAGCTTCTGAGAAGAAGGAGCTAAGCACCATGATGATTTAGCACTGCACTGTCACCATGATGACTGGGCTGATGCCGAGCAGGGCCCTACCAATGTTGAAATGCTTCTGCTGTGTGGGAACATCCAGGAAGACCACTGATCTCTTTTGGCTAAAAGGCCAGTCACTGTCTTTGAAGGGCTCCATGATGATCATCAAGGTGTCATTTTGCAACTCTCTTTCCTTAGCCCAAGAGCAGATGCACCACAAATCTGACAATGACCTGAGCTTGTCTAAGGTGAGAGCAGAGTAGGGTCTGCACAGCAGAGAACTCAAGATGGCCAGGGTGGGCCCAGAACCAAGATCCTAGAAAAGGGATTCTCCCGGGTGCTGCCCTGGGGCTTGAACACAGGAATGACCTGCAGTCCCATGCTCAAGGGAACCTGGCCTCCAGTATCCTCCTTGGCACCTTGAATAGGTACTAAGTTCCATATTGTATACTTGTAGAACTATTAGCAAATCATTTCTGTATCATTTTGCTTTACACCAAAACATGAGTATCTGGACTTGGTGCCATTTTTTTTGAGCTAATTGCTCTGGGTTTTTAACCAGTTGCTTTGGGGTTTTAACTAATTGGTCCATAGAGCAGTAAAGGCCAGTGTCCTTCCAGACCTTCCATATACAGACTTAAACTCTTATCAAGAAGGTTACAAAAAGAGTGAATGTTACACAAAAAGAGAGTTTTCCTAGGCTGTCATAACACAGTGACACAAGTGGTGACTTTCACCACAGAAATGTGTTTGGTCCCAGCTCCAGAAGCCACATGTCCAGATGCTTGCTGGAAAGATTTTCTCTGAGGCTACCCTGCAATCTTCCAACTGAGGAATCCTTGAGGGAACTGAGGATAACTGCTTCCCAGACTCCTTGTAACATGCTGTAATGGAAAACAGTGGTGCTGCTTCAGGCAAAAGGGCTGTTTCTGTCCATGCACTGTCTTTTTGTCCATGCACTGTCCTCTTTGTGGGGAGGGAAGAAGGTTTCCCCCAACCCTTATCTTCATCACAAGCAGACCACACCTCAAGAAGCTTAGAGAGGAGTTCATACAGTACTAGCCAGAGATCATTCTCAGTAGTGACACGGCTCAACTGAGGAGCCACTTGCCATCAGCAAGCTTTTTTGTTTTTTTGTTTGTTTGTTTGTTTTGAGAGTCTTTCTTGCTCAGTAGTACAGGCTTGCTTTGAACTCACTATGTAGCCAAGATTGGCCTCAGTCTTGCGGGGGTCTTCCTGCCTCAGCTCCCAGTGCTGAGATTACAGGAATGCACCACCATGCCCTGCTGTTTAGAAGCTTGGTTTTCTCATCTCTGCAGTGGGATGTATTTGAGGCTTGATGGGTTAGTGGTTTTCATTTAATTTATTAATAGAGCCAGGTGCTGCTGCTCCACACCTAGGAAAATATCTCAAAGGAACCTTGAAGATACGAATTGGTTATCATTCTCTGCCCCTCATGGTGAATTTTACATTGAACGCTTAGACCTTCTCACCATGGACACTTGTGTCCTCCACATGCACAAACAGAGACAGCTGAGCCCCCTTGTCTGTGCTCCAGACCCCAAACCTCTGGTGGTTCACAGTGTTGCTCCTGACCTTATGCCTCCCCTTGCTGTCTCTACTGTGAGGCAGAAGCCACACTAACCTAGTGGAGCCCTGCATGGTGTGGATTTAAGACCCTGGCACAGGGTAAAAGCTGGTGCAGTGCCTGGTGCCATCCTTCCAAGGTGGAGCCATCTCACCCACACCTGCCTGGCTCACTCTGAGACTGTGACATTGCCTCAGATTCTCTAGACAAGCTCTTTAGTGTGTGTGTGCTCATCACAGCACAGTGGTGACTCTGCATACTGTGTTCTGGAGATGCTCTATAGCTCTCTGGGCCTCCATGGGCCTCACTGAAGGGTGAAGGCACCTAGAGGGCTCAGCCTCACCCCATTGTAGATTCCCAGATATGCCGGTCCTCCTCCACTCCAATCCACCCATCTGAACCCACGGCACCAGGGCACCTAGCATGGAGATGTGATGAGCAAACCTGCAGGCAGCTCTATTTGGAGAGTGGTCCTGAGTGCTCAGATGCATGGAGTTTGGGGGCCACCTCTTTCAGACTGGAAGATCAATAGGAAGCTGAAGCCCATAGTGTCTGAGTGTCTTGCTGGACAGGGTTGGTCACTGTTAACACCATCACAGAGGACTTGGGATGGGGTAGGACTGTCCTCTAGACAGACAGGCAGGCCCCGAGACTCAGGAACACAGCAAGCTGGCTTAGAAAGGTAGGATGGAAGGAGAGGAAGGCCTCTGAGTCTGCTGCTCATTCATCTCTCCCCAGCACCATCGCTTTCTTTTGGGGAACTAGCAGGAACGGTACTATGCCCTGTACACTCCGAGATAAAAATGCAAGGGGCCTAGACACGGACCAACTTCCCTTGAGCAGATCTGACACAACCTGTGCCCTTTTCCTTGCTCAACTGGAAGACCCAGAGCCCAGAAAGTAGCAGCAGGTAGTGTGGGGCACTGCAGTCTGGAAGATTTCCAGGGTTTTGGTTGGGCACTAGAACTCCCAACAATGTAGGGATGAGTCTTCTGTGCATGGAAGGTCACTAACACTCCTGAGCTTCACACCCAGAGCAAGATGACCCCACTCTGTGGCCAGAGCCAGCCCTGGAAAAAGAGCAATGGGAGAGAAGCAAAAGCCAGCTCCACAGCACTCCTCTATCTGTGACCAAGAAGACCTGTTCCTTGGAGAAGATGTTCTTGGCCTTCTTTCCAAACTGCTGGCAGAGCAGCTGACACTGCCGGACAGGAAGAGTCACTGAGCAATGAAAGGCAGGGGAGGCAGAGCACATCCTCTGGAAATGAACATCTCAGTCCAGCCAGCCCCTGAAATTTTGGATCTGCCAGTTGAGCAAGGAGAAAACGTGCAGGAGGTTTCAGATCTCCTCCTGTCAATACAGGAAAGAAGATGGGACGCTGACAATAGTAACTTCACAAAATGACTAAGAATTTCAATTAATATTGGACAAACAGAAACCAGGGCAGGAACTGGGTCCAATGGTAGAGGAAGGTGTCCACAGAGATACAGGCAAGTGCATGTGTCACCTAGCCATCATCCCAGGAGACCTGGCCTGTCTTATCAACTTGCAGGCATTTGAAGTACATGAGATTCTGCAGCAGACACCCAAACAGGCCCCCTAGTCATAGCTGTCACAGAAAATTTGCCATTGATGTGGACAAAAGAGCAGAGTCCCTGAGATGGGAGATAAACCAGTATCTCAGATTTAACAGGACTGAGAAGTCCTTTCTTGCTGGAAATTTGTGAGGATGGCCAGGGTAAAAAATGCCACTTTTTTTCAGATCCAAGACAGCCCTGGAAAGACAGCAATGGGAAGGAAGCAAAAGCCAGCTGCACAGCACTCCTCCCACTAGTCTGTGACCAAGGAGACCTGCTCCATGCAGCAAGCTCATCCTGAGTTGGTCATCTCTAGTGTGCAGAGAACAAAATCCAGCTGCCTGCAGAAGTCTCTGTATCTACAGCTTCCTGATTTCCAGTTCAGCCCACAGCCACCTGCTTGTCACCAGTGGAAACTGCAGACTCTAGCTGGGGTAGGTTCTGCTCATGTGACATCATCTTCCTCCACAGGAGCTGCTCAAGAAGGTGGTGACTGCCTGGGCTCCATCTGGACCCAGAGAGACAAAATGGGCAGACAAAATCTGGCACCCACTGTTTAGGCCACCATTACACAGTTTTATCATGTGGCCACCTGTGTGATGGCCACCTGAGTTGGGGATCCCAGCATGAAAGCTGAAGACAGGGTCAAGGCAGAGGAGCATTGGATAAGGGTAATCTGTGACAGGGAACTGGCAGTTTCCTCTGGAAAGTTACAATGTGCTTATCCTTAATCTCTACTTGATATTGAAGGTTTTTCTAAGATGTACAATTCTTCAGTCCTCCCTGTCTTGGACACCCTGACCCAGACTCATTTGTCATGTGACGCAGAGGGTGTGGTTGTCTGACCTGAGCTTCTTCTGTGAGGTTAACTAAAGTCTTTCTCACTGAGAGTGCTGTCACTGTGGCCTAGTTGGTCCCTTCTGTGGCTCTCTGAGCCTCCTGTCATCTAGGAAAAGAAAAGGCAGCAGAGATCACTGAAACTAAACAGGCTGATTCTCAGACACAAATGTCCTTCCTTTCTGGAGCTAGAAGTGCCTAAGGCTCAAGACCTCACTGCCCACCATCATCTCTG
>PVLA01008066.1:0-94386 GCA_004027455.1 Hydrochoerus hydrochaeris | reverse complement strand
GGATTGTTGAACAGATCTGTTTGCACTCTCACTGCTTTAGTGTCCACTTTGTGTGCTTTAATCCTGTAACTTGAATAACTATTTCTAAAAGAACAATGTGTAATGTATCAACTAGTGATTTCTTACTATTTATCTTCTTTTCTTGAAATTCTGTAATATTTCTACCTTTTTCCTGTTTTTTTCTCTTTAAATAAAAAAATGAAAAAAAAAAAGAAAAAGAAAAAGTCCAGACATCATAGATACAGTTTAAGCTTTTGCTCCCAACCTTATCACCCATGCTTTTCTATACTCTTTCTGTATTATTTTGAGCATATGCTGGATAACATGTAATATTATAGTATGTATCTCTAAGTCATGACTCTTAAAACATAAGGCAATGACACTGTCATAGAGTATTATAACTGTTAATAATTTCTTAAGGACAAAAATGTAGTCATTGTTTGAATTTCCCTAATTAGCATATATATGTGTGTACTTTATACATATATATCTATGTACACATACATGCACATATAAAAATAGTATGTGTATAGTATATGTGCAGTGAAGACTTTCTTTGAGTCAGGATTCAAATAAGGTCTGTAGCTTGCAACAGTGATGTGTCTCTTAAATATGTTTCAATTGGGAGATTCTTCCTCTGCTTTTTTACCACCCTGTGTAATAGGTGAAGATGTCAGGTTGTTGTTCCTATGAAGTTTCCCAGACTGGATTTTGCTGACGGCATTCATGCGATTTTATTTATTTATTTTTGAGATAAAGTTTTATTATGCAGTGCAGGCTGGTCTTGGACTCACTGTGTAGCCCAGGCTGGCCTCAAGTTCACAGTGATCATCCTGCCTCAGCCATCTGAGTGCTGGTATTACAGACATGGCTGGTTCTGCACCTGTGGTGATTTCAAACACATTTCTCTACCCCTGTTTAAAGAGGTGCTTAAATTTAAAGGTGTGACCCCACACAAGTTTGAGCTTTTTTGGCAAAAGCATTTCATAGATTGTATATACCTCCATCAAGAAACATTATGTCTAATTTTTGGGGGGTATTAGCAGCCATCAATGATTATTACTTAATAGTATATTGTAAAGCTTATTATTTTAAAATTTACTAATGATTAAGTCTATAGAATCCACCTGCCATTTAATTTCTTTATATAGTATATATAAGGATTTAGTTTAGTAGCACCATTTATGGAATAATATATCTATTTCTGGTCAACTTCAAATGATGCTGGTGTAATGGAAATTTTATAGCAAGAAATTCTAAGAAACAATTAGTAGCCTGTTACTGTATTGAGACAAGATGTGCTCACCATGCCTGTAGCATAATTAGAGTACTAAACCTAGGCAGCCTGGACTGTCTGTGTCCAGCTGCTTTTCATACATAGCCTGGTTCTGGTCATCATGTCCCAGTCTAGCTGCAGGGACTATATTTTCCCACCTAAAAATATAGTCTTTTTCCATTATGTTTCAAGGGTTTTCTACCTGGGACAAAATAGCTCAGTCAATGACACACTTAACTCCACCCCTGTGGTAGAGTTACAGCTGAGCAACTTCTTTCCCTGAATTTTCCCGCCTCATAAAAAACAGTTTCCTTTAGTTAACTTTGCCTGACAATGTATGGCTTAATTCATGTAATCAGTTATACGATAACCTGCTATCAGCATTTGTACTTCCTGCTTAAAAAATGGAAATTAGTTTGTGTTTCACTCTGAGTTGGGGTTGGTAATTTGGAACTGATTCCCAGCACCTGCTAGCATGATAAATCATTGCCTTCCAAACTCAGTGTGAAGTACCTTCCTCTCCATTCAGTACTGCATTTCTGCAGCACAGGTGTTATGTCACATTTCCACATGCACAGAGGATGTTTCTGTGCTCTCTGTGGTGCATCAGATCTGTTTGTTGAGTCTTTCGCCAGTGTGACATCATTTTAATTTCAGTATTTGTTAGAATTGGACTCTCCTACTTTAAAAATATTTTTCTATTCTTTATTTCATATGAGTGTCAGAATAATAAGTTTCATCAAAATTGTATTTGTTTTATTGAGGATGTTTTGGATTTGGGTATTAATCTGGGAGGGAACTGGAATCTTTACTATACTGAATCTCCCCCCTTACAAACATGACATAGCTCCTCCATGTATTCTAATCTTACTTTATTTTATAAAGTCCTCCAAAAGAATCTTTCTATCAGACTTGATCCTGGTATGATTGATTTTGTTTTTTTGGAATGTATCTTTTATTTCACATTAGCGTCTATTTGTTTTTGATGGGCACATCAGCCAACCTTGCTGGGCTTCTATAATTTCTAAATGATTTTCTCTAGATTCTTCTGATTTTTCCATGGAATCAATTGTGTTGGCAAATAATTCTGTCTCTTCAGAGTCTTATATCTCATTTCCTTTTCTTGTCCTGTTGATCTGGTTAGGGCTCTCTGGGTAGTAATGAATTGCAGGTGGTAGAGTAAGTAATATGGTATTGTTTTGGTTTTAACCGGAGCTGCTAGCATATCACAAGTATGAGGTTGGCGGCATTTTAAAGTTATTGCATTGATATTATTAATGGGTTAGAACCAATGTGGATTAGTGAGCATCCTCTGCTGTGATATTGCTTCCCACACACAGAGCAGCTTCCTGCAGCTCCCAGAGTTCCTTGCTGGGGTCCCCTGACCAGCGACACTGATTGCTGGTGTCTGCCTTTCCCATACCAGTGAAGGCTAATGTGCCATGCCAGAACTCTTTGATCCTGACTACTTAGAACAAATGAAAACCAATGGTCTTTACCCTCAAAGAGAGCTATTGCATAATTCTGTAATCCTGACACCCTAAATTCATACCCACATTCAGGGAAAAAGCAGAATCAGGGTTCAGGTGCCTCCAGCAGATTGTCATTTCTGAGTGTCACTAGGTTAAAGAGTTCACCTGCTTGGCCTTACTAAGTGTTCACCGTGACTGCTCGTGATTTACTTAGGTAGTGTTTGCTATGTGCCAGGCACTGCCCTAAGCACTTTCCAAGCATCAGCACATTCCTTCCTGATGACTGTGTGAGACAGGTACTACTTCAAAAATTATCCCTACCACTTTGTGAGATCACTTAATTTGGAACTCAGATGTTTCTTTAGTCTTGGAAAACTTTTTTTTTCTTCCCCAAATATTCCCTCTCCTCTATTCTCACTGCCTCCTGGGAACCTACTGGGCAAATGGTGGAGGTTCTGCTCTTTGTGCCACGTGCCTTTCCTCTCTCCCTTTGAAAGATCTTCTCAGTTCATTCTTTAACTGACTCTCAGCTTATCTCTTGAGGTGCTTTCCTGTCTGGGCTCTATCTCTGTTTCAGGTCCCCTCAGAGTTTGAAGCACAGTTTATCATTTATTAATTTATTTTAAAATCTCTTCCATGAGCCAAGATGGATTTGGCCAGAGAGACATTTTAGTGTCTATGCAGTCCATCGTTTTGAAACTGGAAGTTTCCACCTATTAAACTCTGTTTTCTCCTCGTGAGTTTCAACAGAAACAAGCATTAACTATAATATCAATCTATACTTAGAACAAATGCGGTTCACAATATTTATAAATCTGACTGATTAATTGGCCAAGGACTCTGTTAGTACATTTGGGCTGGATTGAAGCTTTTGTTTGCTGAGTGCCGGTGCTAATCCTAACGGTGTCCTCACCTGTGGTTGAGAGGGTTCCTGCCCGAGCCCCTGTTTTATAGAGCGGGGAGTGGTAAAGGGTGGGGCCTGGCTCATAGTTTTGTTGTGGCTCAAAATGCACCACGGGCAGCATGGGATTCATCTGTCCAGGCAGCGCGTCTTCTATTACCATCTCCTTATCGTCCCACCGAGAGGCATCCATGAACATCCCATGAACAAGAACGCCGTCCTCCGGAGAGGGCAACTGAAACAGACCCACGAGTTAAAAGGTCAGAGGAAGAGAAAGGAAGCAGCAGTTGGGCCATGTCCTATGTCCCGCCAGCCTCACCAGTTAGTTCTAAAAAGCAGTCTAAAATCACAATTATTGCATTTTAAGGAGGGGCACTGTGAAGCTTTGAGAGGTAAAATATTTGTTTCTTCGTCTGACGCAGAATCTCATACTTTTCCCACCCTGCTAGGATGTCCAAGGGCTCACTGTAGGCTTCAGACTCCAAGCCTAACTGACCCCGTGGTGTAATGATGTTTCTCCTTCTCATGGGAAGTGGGTGGGACTTCACTTCTTGGCGAAGGATCTGAACGCTCTCTGCCCTCCCAGAAGGCAGATTACACATCGGCAATGATTAATATTTATAGAGAGCCTCAGAAAGTTCCTTTCTGTTCTTTTTTCTTTACATTAAAAATGATGCTTATCTGCAAGTTGAGAGAGGAGAGGAGAGGAGAAGAGAGGAGAGGAGAGGAGAGGAGAAGAGAGGAGAGAGGGAATCTGCTTTTTAATGTCCCATGTCTGGATGTTTTCACGGGTGTACCTGTACCATCCTTCCTCAGACATTGTCATCATGGTTAATTCTGGGTCTGACTTTTGGGTCATTGGAGCCCCACGTGTGCAACAAAGGATTAGACAGTCTGAGCAACATGTAGCACAATGTAGAGAGAATAAATTCCTTTTGCTTTCTGGCATCCTAAACTTTGCTTCTTAGGTACAGCAGGGTGGGATGGAGCTTCTCATTTGAGGGCTGCTATGGAGGTTTGTGCAGGTTTGTCTGAAAATGACCTTGCCACCTATTTGCCAAGCCACACACAGGAGCCATCTGGATGGGCATCTACCTAGAGGGAGTGCATTTTCATAAAGGGCACAAGGTGGCAAATGGACTGGTAGTAGTAATTCCTGGCTGTCTGTCACAGAAGTGGAGCTCTCTCAACACATACCCTGGCTGTCCCTTGCAGATGTCAGCTGGGAGAACCAAGAGACTGGCCAGCTGGACCATCTGAGCCCCTCCCCCTGCCGAGATTTCAGTCATTGTAAGGTATTGTCACTGCTCAGCACACAGCATAGGAACTGAGTGACGGTGGGGGGTGGTGGTGGTCTTGAAACTCCTCCCCATCAGTCAGCCCCTGTGGCAGAGAGAGCGTGCCAGGCACAGAGCAGGGCCAGCATCCTGGAAGATTTGGGTGATGGCTTTTAGGTAGGTATTGTTTTGCCCTCCAGCAGTTTTGGTTATTTCTAACATGGACCTGGGACACCTTTCTGACCCAGAAGGAAGTCAAAATAATGAAGAGTGCATCTTTAAATTTATTTCTTCTTTGCTTTAAAAATATTTTGATGCTAAAACAAATTTCTTTAAAGACATATGCCTTTTTTGTGTCATTTTAAAGTACAGGTAATTAAGAGGCAGGACTACTATAATATTTTATAGATCAAGCCATGAATATGGGGTCAATCTGATCTTTGCATGTTTTTGCTAATCAAAGCAATGAGTTGGGTGGATACTGATAGAACTATCCAGCAGCAATTCCTGCTAATGAATACCATGATGTTTTGAGGAAAGTTTAATAAAAGCCTCTCATGCCAACTACTCTGATTAGCTAGTAAACACTTTCTTGACAAAAGCATTGTGGAGTAGGTCTTTATGCAGACAATTATATGCATAAGGTACACTGGATGAGAGATGCTTCAAGACAGGCTCCAGTGCCCCATGGTCTCTTGGCACATGCAGGTGGGGCAGCTCATTTCTTGCTGTCCACTAGAAACACAGAAGGAGGGGGAGCTTAAAAAAGTGCGAGGCTGTGGGTTGATCCCTGGTACTGGAAAAAGAAAAGAAAAGAAAAGAAAAGAAACAGAAGGTCCCATGTAATCAGGGTGTGACCTGGTGGTGGGATTTTTAAATAGCTCATCAGGTGATTCTAAGCTGCAGCCAGGTTGAGACTCACTCATATAAAGAAGCTATGGTTCTCAGGCTTTAGTGGGCTCACAGCTCCTTGTAGGGTTTGTTAAAATATAGATCTTTGAGTCCCCAGCCCAGAGTTTCTGATCCAGCAGGTCTGGAATTGGGCCTGGGAGTTTGCATTTCTGTCATGTTTGCAGGTGATGCTGATATTGCACACTGAGTACAACTGTAGAGGAGTGAACTGTGTCATTCGGCTGTCTACACTGCTTCCAAGTACATTCCTGATAGTTATCTAACACGATTACACTTAGAGAATGTGTAAAGTTAGCTCAATGATTCCCCTGGGAGACAGCTGAATGGATGACACAGACAAATTTAGTCTAATAATTTTGTATCTTGCACTGGTCATGTGATACAACTAACGTTCATTCATACCACATTCAGCTCTGAGGCTTGCTGTCACCCCCCTTTTACAGATGAGGATACTGAGGTGCAGATATGTTGGCAATGGTTTTAGCACACAGAGTTGGAGCCTAAAAGAGTCAGGAGAGAATTAAACATAGGCTCCTTTGACTTGAAAGCCTTGTTTGTAATGTCTTGCTGCATTGCCTTGCAAGATGAATAAAGTTACTGCAGGAATCTACAGAAATGAAATAGTACTGTTTTGAAAAATATTTCTATAAATCAGACTAAATTTATACTGCACCAAGCAGTCATTGCTGACTGGGAGCTTGTCTCCAGGTGTGAATTACTGTGTTCCCCTCCTCCTGGAAATGGAGGGTGGAAGTGGAGTGGGGTAGGGGAGATTGGCTAAACTCCTGAGTGACACTGGGACAGAATCTTTGACTGTAATAGTTACAGTAGAGAACAATACCTCTAGGTCCATGGGCAGTTCTTGTCCAAACTGCACTGTCTTGGCAGCTTCTATCACTGCAGCTTGATCCCGGTAGGTAGGAACCACGTTATACTTAAAACTCAGCTCGTCTATAGGCAAATTGTATTTCCGGGCATGGTTTTGAAGAGTTCCTGTACAGACAAAAACCAGAAAGGTGGGTCCTCCAAACAACAGTGCTACTCCACACACCCTGCCTCCCTCTCCCAACCAGGCTGCCCCATCACTAGAGAACTTCCTTTCCAAGGAAAACCCAACTTCTGACCCTCAACTTGGAATTAATTCACAGAGACTGGGAGCCTGTGGTTTATGTTGGGAGTGAGCATCTAAAAAACATACAAGTGCGGGCCGTGCCTGGGAAGAAGAGGAAAGAAGGCTGGTTATGAAGTTTGTATCCCACAAAGGAGGTTTCAGGGCCAAATCTCCCAAATTGTAGCATTTTGTTCAGCTTGGGATGTTTATTAGCGCCTAAGACTGATAAATTAAGGAAAGGCTATCAGTATCTAGTAGTCCCCAAACCTGGCTCCTTGGTGACTCTCTAGCTAGATTTCTCAAGGGCTGATGGGAGGATACTGAGGGTATGTTTTAGAGGGAAGGAGGCTGGGGCCTGTTCTGGTAGCGTGCAGGTGGTGGCCTTGAGCATGGGTGACCTAGGAAACTGCGTCAGTAATCTGCAAGGGGCAGAAGTTAGGTTGCTGGGGGACATCTGCTATTTCTGTCATCCTTTCCCCCCAGTCATCAAGGAAGAGCAGGGCTTTGTTGGATTGACTGCTCTATATTCAGTATCTGTACTGCCAGGCCCTTAGCACCTGTGATATCTTTCCAGCTCCTAGAAATCCTGTGTGTAGCAAAGTACAACCTTTCCGGTGGGATTTTTCTAGGGAAAGCACCAATACCTGTTAGAAATCCTTGAGGAAAGAAGAAACCAGAGATCCAAAAGGACTTGGGCTGTCCTCTTTTGAGCCACAGCTGAAGGAAAGACAGTACATCACAGGGAAGAGGAAAAGAGAGTTAACTTTTTAGAGTTAAATTTCCTGCAACTAGCCACTGCCCTGAACAGATTTGGCTTCTTGTCTTCTACCAATGCCAGGTACATATTTCTGTTATGTAACCGACAGTACCCTGAACTCGTATGTTATCTCGAGCACTTCCTGCAACTCCGAGCCTGCCCCGCCCTGAACCAGAATGCTTCCTGTAACTCTGAACTTGCCTGGAGTTTGAACTTGTCTTAGTATGCAACGTATAAGATGTAGTTTTTTTTAGACCAATCAGTATAATAATGACCTAAGATGTAACCAATTAATAACCACTAAATACTCTGCTTTTGTACTTCCCATTTGCAAACCCCATATAAGCCCTGAGATTGGGGCCAGACCTTTTGAGGATTGATTCCCTGTCAGACCCATTGATGTTAAATAAATCTGCTTCCAAATCCTGGGTGATGCTTCTGTTTGCTGCTGCAACAAGGCGCTTTATTTCTGAGTTGCAGTTTATCATCTAAGTTGGTGACATTTTGTAGGCCTCTCAGGAGGCAAACTCTAAGTTGGTCCTGAGTGGGCGACCACCATCCCATTGTACTGCCTGGCCTGTTCCTCCTCCTCGCCTCCCGGTGTAACAGCAGAACCTGATCCGTACTAGCACAGATGAGAGGGCGAACACAACAAAGGCACATCTGGTTGTTTGGAAGCACGTCAAATAGGTTCCGTATTTCCCAGTAGGGTCCCCTGCACTATGGGTAACACCCCAAGAATGGGCTGGATAGAGAAAATGATATAATCAGCATCAAGACTTTCAAGGTGATGATCCTCTGGAAGTTTCTGTGCCTCTGGTCTCATGATCCCTCCATGATTGTTAGCCAGAGCTTCCTAGGGACTTTAGGGCTAAATGTACTATCAGATTCATCAAACCCTCTGAGAAGTGAAATTTCTTACATCGACAAATGCAGTCCTCAAAACAAGGTCCTTGACCCATGATCCTAGTGGCTTCAGGGAAGGGTAGGCTGTGCTGGACCAGAGAGAAGGAACCTGGTTGTTGAGGAAGCTGTTATACACCTTTTCCATTTCTTCGGACATTACGACAAATCCAGCGATGGCTTTATTGAGTGTTTCTAGAGAAGTCTGCAAGAACAAAAGGATTGGTGTCTTTTGCAGTGGTAATAATCAAGGGTAGATGATGACATTCATTCGTGACGCTCATGAGGGGTTCACCATCTGGGTTCCTTTGTCTCTGCACACTGTCGCTGGGCCAGACTCTGCAATATTACATGCATTTTTTTTTGTTTGTTTTACAGTGTGTGAGCATAGGATGTATCAGTTGGGTGCAGGCTAAGGTCTAGGAAGTTAATATGAGAGGCCAATGTGGTGAAAGAAGACAAACAGCAGAGATGTCCACAGAGACCTCGGGAGGTGGGCTTGAAGGAAGCCACCACCCAGCTCTCTTCAGGCCAAGGGGAAAATGGATCTGATAGTAACGTGGGAACAGAGGCCCTGGAGATGTGTGGGGCGGGGGAATGAGGACCACCTCACACCACTGGCCATTGCTTCTCAAGGGGGTTGCTACAGCCTCCAGGGTTTTTATAGGAGAAAGGAAAGATTGTTAGATAAGACCGATCTTCCAGCTGACAAGAGAGGGTCTCCTTAAAACATGACCTTTAGCCTCTCCTCCTCTCTGCAGGGGCCGGCTTTAGTCCTGGGAAGTGCTGGGCTGGCAATACAAGATGGTGTTCGCCATCCAGCTGATGACCAAGGCAGTGTAGAGATTAGTGATGGCCCTTCTGGGTTCCAGTTATATATGAAAGCTTTCGTATATTGGGAAAAACATATCAGGAAGATGTTAGAGGCAAAGTGTTTGTTGGTTAAACACCAAAATAAAACCTAGGACCAAGGCCAGGCATGGTGGCTCTCACCTGTAATCTTAGCAGTTGGAAGGCTGAGGCAGGAGGATCATTGCAAGTTTGAGACCAGCCTGGGCTACAAAGTGAGCTCAAGCCCAGCCTGAACTGCATAGCGAGACCCTGTCTCAAAAAGACAAGACAAGACAAAACAAAACAAAACACCCCCCCAAAACCAAAAACAAACCTAGGACGATGTGCACATAGTCTTAGAGACAGGCAACGTGTGGAAGAAATAAGACTCATGATCCACCTGTTCCTTTTTAGGGTAACTCATTGGTCCTTCCTCCCCATATCTCTTTTCACGAGAGGCAGTGGAAGAAAGAAAGTTGGATTTTAGGGCTGGGAATGTAGCTCAGTGGTAGAGTGCTTGCCTAGGATGCACAAGGTCTTGAGTTTAATTCCCAGTATCACACACACATATAAAAAGGGCTTTAATTAATTTGTCCTTAGGGACTAAGGCATGATGACAAACCTTTTAGAGCTTTTGATGATAACAAACAGCCAGCTCTGGCATGGGGGTCATCTGTAGCAGAATGCAGGAGGGGTGACCTCAGTCAGGGCCAAGACAGTTGGCCAGGAAATAAGCACATACCACAGAGGATTTTAATGTGGGCGTTTTGTGGCCCACACTCTGAGAAACTATGGCTTTCACTGTCTTCTATAGAGACTGTGTTACCAAATGCAAACCAGACATCAGGGGCCAGCATAGACTTACTCTTGACTGATTCCTGAAGCCCCTGATCAATTTCTGGTAAGTCTGGTAATTCTTAGGGTGTAAGTTAGGATAATGAGGAGGACTGGAGATTTGCAAGGTCACATAGTCAGTATTAGAGGAAACTGGGTCTTATTAGCAGAGGGCGACTTCAATCTGAGACAGGCTGGCTTTCAAGGGGTATTAGCGTATCTGAATGGAAGTGGTGGGAACTGAAAAAACTAGGATCACCCATAGAATCACACCACTCTCTGTGAAGCTTTGCTACCCAGAAGCAAGGGTGGAGATGAGCTCACATACATGTATTAACTTCAGTAGGTTGTTAAACCGGTCTACTTCCTGGCTGAGAACGGTGGTCAAAGAATTCAGTCGTCCTTGAGGATCTTTGACGAAAAGGCTCTCAGAAGCTCCTTCCATCATCAATTTTTCTGAAACAGACACAGCTGACTACTCAGATCAGTCATCACCGATTTCTGTTCTCATTACATTGCTACTGGCGTGTGCTTATCTTATACTATCTAAAGTCATCTTGTCTCTTGACTCAAGGCAGAGAGATGGGGCTGTACATGTGATGACATTTCTGTCATCTAGAACTCTTTGGTGATTCACCTGTGTTTATACAGAAGGATTCCTGTGTAGCAGGGAAAAGTGTGTGTGCATGTGTGTGTGTGTGTGAAAACAGTGCATTTCATTTCTCACCATGGCCATTTTCATCTTCCGTGCCGGTTTGAGCTGTGTGGCCTCTGGCTTTGGGGCAGAGGTGGGAAGGTCTTTAATTACTTAAGGAAGAGACTGGCCGAGCTCAGGTAGGAGGATGCGAACAGGTGTGGGAAAAGCTGTTCCCCTTCCTTCTCGTTGAGGAGAGGGCCCGGGAGGGAAGAGGATGAGGTGGAAAGTCAGTGTGACTTAGTGGTGTTTACAAATCTGAGAGGAGTTTGGAAGTCTCCACGGAGCATGAGGAGGCCTGGTAAGAGGGCACGAGGAAGTGTACCACGTTTTGGCTGCATGGGAGGCACAGCTACGAAGACTTTGGTGGCAAATGGTAGCAGGGCAAAGCATCTACCTAACAGACAGGATGTTCCAGAGACCAAAGCCTCCAGGGCCCCTGAGTGTCCCTTCTAGCATACTGGTGTGCAAGCTTTGCCTTTCCCTGCACACCTGAATTGCTTCTAGGAGAGGAGGGGCCATTGGTGGAAGACTAGGAGGTGAAGCTTAGCATTTACCCAAGTAACTAAGCCTTATTCAGAGGCTGAACTATTAAGTAGGCCCACAGTTCAAATCAGTTGGAAAATTTAGTTTTTCTTTCTCCTTATAATCCACCAAAAGGAGACTCAAATGAAGAACCACATGAATTGTAAAAAAGAAAAGAGCTGCATTTTCTTGGAGTATCTGAAGAAAGTGTGAGTCAAAAAGTGACTCCAGAATGTGAGTCAAATTCCTTAACCATGCACAATGTGGCTGTTGGAGGAAAATCAGCAGTGTGGATTATTCTAATCTCTTGGGTCCACAGAGCTGGGCTAATACCTGCCTGGGCTTTCCCACTACCATCCCTTCAGGGGCCATTCCAAACCTTCAGTTCTTCTGTTGGACCAAAAGCATCCCTGTCCCTGAAGCTCAGCAGATGGTCTGCTTATCATTTCATAGTAAAAGGACAAGATTTATGAAGCGTGGTAAGAAAAACTTCCAGAAGGGTTAAAATTAAATGTAGAAAGACCTTCTCTGTTCATAGCAGCAATCTGTCCTTGTTCTAATGATTAGTTGTCAGATGTCTGGCAGAGCATCTTGATGTGAATGGACTCCCTGTGAGCTTGGAGGACCCTCTCTCTCTCTGAAACTCCTATTTGGATGGTGCAGGTGTTTGCAGGCTTTGGGGGGTTGAACAGCTTTGGGGGCTGCAAATTCTCTATCCCTGGTCACGCACACAGTTAAGACACTGCTGCTTTTATCTCTAGTGCTATCACTGGCAGGGGGACTTTGGAGTACATTTGTGGAGAGGTTGCTTTGCCTGGTCCCTTCTCAGGACTTTGAAAGCTTTCCCTGCAACTTCTCAGTGCTGGATTTTCAGGGGTTGGTGCACTTCAGTTTGGTGAGGTAAACTTCTTTATGTACTTTGGCTTTCTTCTGTGTTGTCATGTGTGTGTGTTACTCAACAGTTTATTAAACTGATTTATTGTCTTTACCTTGGTGTTAAGAGGCTTTTGTTCTTTGTGAATCTGTACCTCTAAATTAAGCAGCTGTGACTATAGTCTCTTTAGGCTATACCACCTCAACGTTAAAAGGACAAGTTCATGATCTCTTTATCTGTCCATCCGTCCATCCATCCATCCATCCATCCATCCATCCATCCATCCATCGTCCATCTCACTTGCACACAGCCCTCCATATTATATTTACTGATTAGAATCTGTTTACTAAAAAAATTGCCTTAATTTACCTCAGCAGCAACAGAATTCTGAGCCCAAGCAGGTATTTTTTGAGGGCTGCTCCTTGTAGGAAGATAATTTACTGCTGAGGCCACCTGGTTCCTTTTCTCTGGGGGCTTTAGCATGTAGGCAGCACTCAGACACTGGCTTTCCTCTGCCTCAATTTTCTTTTTCCTACTATGACATATCTAAGAGCCATGAACAACAGATCTAGAAATCTAAACCTATGATCAATCTAAGAAAAGTATAAGGATTAATGTCGTGATCATTCAAGAAGGTTCCTTAATTTACTGGGAAACAAGACAAAAATAATTTCGATATCTCACTTGAATGGGGAAAAATAATGATTGTCTAGTAGAACTTTAAACGATGATGGAAATGCTCTCCATTTGTGCTGTACAATATGGTAGCACTTGAAATATGGCTAGTGCAAATGAAAAGAAATGTAAAGTTTAAGTACATTTAAAACTCAGTTTAGCCACCTGTGGCAAGTGGCTACTGTCTTGGACAGCACAGTTCTACAGAATTTAGCATCAGGAAGCCAAGGGGAGTTCAGGACAAAGCCTGGTTAAAGTTATGCTGGGTTATAAACCAGTTTTGCTCCTAATGCTTCTGGCAGTTGAGATGCTGCAGGCTTCTAGTCCATAAGTGGAGAACTTCATGTCAGAAGACAGCTATAAATAAAGCTTATATAACAACCAGGCTTGAACATATGCTTGCCACTCAATTCTCTGAACATGCTGTATCCCTGAAATTCCTGTTCTGTACAGAAGCCAAGAATTATTTATTACCTGGAACTCTGGTCCGGATAGAAGCAACAAGTTCTTGGACAATTTCATCATTGCTTTTCCCTTCTCCACCAGAAGATGATCGTGGCTGAACCTCAAGTATGGTGTTAATTAAAGTGTTGGTCTCTTTGTACTGTATTGGTGGTAGAGAGAACGGTGAAAGCTTGAATTCTCAAAAAGTAATGTGCAGCATTTACTTACAGAAGTAATGGGAGTTGTCAGAATCAAGGATATTTAATTTCAGTGTGGCAAGAACACTGAACGTGAGGTCTATTCTCTTAACAAATTTTTATGTATGCTACCCATTACCGCTGACCAGATACAATGTTGTACAGCAGATCTCTAGAACTTATTCATCTTATTTGATGGATGCCCAGGAATCATGCCTGTGCATAATTCCCACTGTGTGCCCAATTGCTGTGGTCTAGTATTGCAGCCATGCTCTCAGTGAGCAGTGCTTTAACTTATCTGCTTAGGACATCTGTAATGTACTAACATGATCCAAGCTCATATAGATACAGAAGCCCTGTTGTAACATGAGACAAATGTGCCATCAGGGAGGGAGAAGGAGAAAGGGAGAGAAAAGGCTGTATTACTGTCCGAATCTCAGTGTTCTGGTTGACCCAGAGCAGGTCTGTTGTGGATCACGCAGAAGCCTGGAGATGGAGAGGGTGGCTGGTGACAGGATTTGGGAAAGATCCAGGCTAAACTGGAACCACTGCTGAAGGCAGGGTGAAGCAATTATTTGTTTACTTAAGGACATTATTATAAATACAGAACAAGTGAGCTGCCGATCGAAGTATTGAGTTTATGTAGACAAAATAAGTAATGTATTTTTGATCCAGAGATCACATACCTGGAAAACTAGGTTGGCATTTTCATGCATTCCAAAAATTTCTGGGTCATCTATTAAAGGCAGATTTTCAATGTAGTCCTTAAACACTTGCAGGCTGTCAGCCAAGGGTGCGAAGTAGATGCCTGTTATTAAAAACACAGAACACAAACGTATCTCAAATAGACTGGCTTTGTACTGCTACACTGGGCTTCTCTCTGACTCATTCAGATGGTGGCTGAAAAGAGATTGTATTTCCTAAGCCTCCTGGCTTTCACTGCTGTGTCTAGTTTTGTTACTGTTTCCTCGAGGTCTTGAACATCAGGGTAGGGCCCGAACCTTTCGAGATGCCTCCTCCTGAAAGGTTAAAGCTCTGACCCATGGACTTGGCAGCTGTGCACGTGGCAGCAGCATTCACCATATTTTTGATCACATCTCATAAAGACACAAAAGGGAACTTTCAGAACTGATCACACAGAATAGTTTATACTGTCATTGTCCACTTTTTATGCTTTGATTTTGTAACTTGAACAGCTACTTCTAAGATAACAATATGTAACTTATCAACTAGTGCTTTCTTACTTTGTTTTTGAAATTCTGTATTTTTTCTACCTTTTTTTCTGTTTTGATTTTTTTCTCTAAATAAAAAAAAGTGGTAAGTGGGATAAGCATATTCAAAGTGAGGGAGATTAATGGTAATGTGTCTTTTACTTCAATAAATTAAAAAATTAAATATTCACCATAGTTTTCGATCACCTTTTGTACAGCTGACTCTAATCAGTCTCTTATGACTCAGTGGTAGGAACTTTATGAGCCTGTTTTGTGCTAATCAGATCACTCAAGACCCTTCATCTAACTTCTGTCTGACTCATAATAAACTGATGCCAATTCATAGATCTGTGTTTTTACTCAATTTGCCTCATTGAAAGTTTTCTTTAATTACATTCAAAATATGCTAGAATATAACCTTGAAATACATTTAGACACAGTACAGCTAACTTTAATGCAGAAACAATTCAAAGTCGCTATTGTATAATACACATTTTTGTACTTTTACTGTTAAACCAGCTGTGCAGGTGTGAGCACACCAGGCTGTGCAGATTGGACACAAACGGTGAAGCTGGATGGGAAAACGCAGGACACTCTCTCTGGCTGCTTGGGAAAGGTCTTTAGCAACATTCAAATGTCAGTCACCTGATTCAGAATATTTATAATTATCTTCTAATGTTTCGGGAGAAAAAAATCTTTTCAAGATTGTACGAAGGCATCGTTGATCCCAGGTGTCTGTCACTCTTCCGCCGTATGTAATCTCACCTGAGGAGGAGGAGGTACATGCATTTAAAATACATTATGTTTTTGTTTTTTAACAAATGATAAGCAGGCCGGGGATTTAGCTCAGTGGCTCAAGCGCTTGCCTGGTAAGCACAAGGTTGTAAGTTTGATCTCCAGTACCAAGAAGAAAAAACAAAAAAAGATAAGCCTACCCCAACTCCAATAAGTTTATATGCTACTAAAATATGGAAAAAGCACACTAGCATTTCCTTATACCAATGCCCCAAAAGAGAATAAAAGTCAATTTTTTAAAAAACAGAAAAGATCTAATATTTGCACTCTACCCTAATAGTTTTTCTTTTTCACGTGACAGAAACTAAAGCCACTGAGGTCTATTTACATATTTCTTCCTTCTTCTTGGTCTCTTGCTTTAAAATATTGATTTTGAGTCTTATTTCTTCATAAACAGCAGGATTCTAAAAGACGCACACTTTGAAACAGCGCATGCGTCAGGGTCGGTGAATACAATGGAACCGAACATTTGTAGCAAAGCAGTCAAACCCTATTCATACCTTATAAGTGACTGCCATCGAGCTAGGAGGAAAGACAGACCCAAGGCGAAACAGAGTCTGCCTCACAGAAACTGGGGAGAAATAAAATTTATTGGTCCCCTATCTGTTTTTCCACAGAGAAGCTACTTTCAGTGTGCTTCATTGTCATCCCTGGATTTTGAGTAGAAAGGAACCGTACTGGGATGATATCTACTGCAGACATCATTCCTTAGAAAAAGCCCAGATTTATGGCTGCAATTCACTGCTATAGTATTCCCAGAAGGATTTACCTATGATACTGACAGCTGTCAGGGCCATTGTGAAGATGAAACGAGCAGATGTGTGATGGGCTTAAAATAGTACCTGAGTGTAGCAAGATGTATGCAAATTTCCCTATTATTATTGTTGGGCAAAACATCTGCCCCAGTTTTTATGTATAAATAGTCTCATGATGTGCTTTATCACATGTTCTTAATCATAAAGATAACACGGAAGGTCATCAGAGGTACCGTTGAACACTTGGGAGGGGTACCATCTTGGTATGGGCCAGCTGGGTGTGACCCAGCTACTCTGTGGTCCTTGGCTGAATGCCCCGGCCTTGTGGATATACTGACCAGTAATGTAAATTAGTGCATCCCAGGGAATCTTTCCTTCTTGGCAGTATAGATTGAGATTGAGTAAAGCACATTCTCTGTCACTGTCATTAAATTCATAGCAAATGTTCCAGCCAAGGGGGCCGAACTTTTTTCTCTCCTAGAATGGAAAATTGAAATAGTCTGACATAAAATTTGATACAATCTTACATAAAGTCATGAAAAGTAAAAGTTTTCTATTAAAGTTGGGCACTGCCATACTCCAAAATCAGTTAGCATCATGAAATTTAACTTCAGCAAGGCTTTTACCACGGAGGAAGCGCACCTTCCTCTAATCCTGGCCCTTGCTTATATTTTCAAAAGAATATTTGCTATTACTGCAAATTAAGCAGATTTGTTGGAAGATTGTTCTTTAGGGTAAAATATTTTCCCTTTGAAACAGGGAAAAATGCACATAGTCTTTTGACACTTTAATCATTCATCTGGTAGAAAGTAAAATACCTATTACTTTACCTATCTATTATTTTATAAGGAGTTTGTTCATGGCATTTGGTCATGACATACTATGCTGAATACACACTGACTTTTCCATGGAAAGATAAAAAGAAACAAAACAAAACAGACAAAAATGGACACACAATTATAATCCTTGTTTCATGACTTCCCATAGTAAAATTCTTTTTTATCTGTTGTTTCCCTCTCCCACTCTATCTTCTTAGGTCTAAACTGATGGCCATGCCACTGCACTGGTCCCAAGTTCCCTCCTCAATCTCAAAACTTCACTCACTCTTAAACTACCTCCTCATCTTAGCTGCTTTTTTCCTATGAAACAGAACCTTATACCTGAACCTAATTCCACATCTCTCAGATTTCCTCTAGGACTTGACCTTTTTGTTTATCTACGCCCTATCTTGCATCTTTAGTCTTTGTGTTTTCTTTTTTTGGTCCTTTCTCTGTAGATCACACACAGTTGAGGATCAGTAAGCTGATCTAAGACGACACCACCATGTCTGAATTTAAGGACAAGGTCACAGGATGGATGCCAGGGCAAGCAGTGAGGCTTGGACACAGAGAAGGAGGCTGGTGCTGGTGCTGGGTTGAAGCTCATCTTTCAGGGGAAATTGGGGCTCCAGACAGGTGAGAGGGACTGGTTAAGGGTGGCAAGGCCACTTAAAGGAATGGGTTAGCATGAAAACACTGCAAGAAAAATAAGAGGAATTGATGATTCACACACACACACACACATGTTTGGATTATTATATATATATTACTATGTAATATATGTATATATATAATGAACTTTTCGAGATATATATATATATTTCCAAAAGTTCTGATTGTAGGTGACTGAGAGAATGGGATCCATGATTTCAGAACAAGAGGCTGGAAGGAAGCAGATTTTGGGAGGCAGAGCTGAGACTAATTTTGTGCTGGTATTGAACCTTCACACTCATCCAGGCCATGGTGCTCTGTGGGCAGAATGGAGCTGAAGCTGTGAGATGCAGAGGGGAAGCCAGTGTGGAGATCAGAGGTTGAGATAAAATGTGAGGTGTGACTGAAAAATATGGTGAAAGATTACATGAAAATAACTCACTACAGTAAGAGATACCCTGCTGCTAATCTGCAAAATACTCCCCTTCTCTTCAAACACACTTAACCCATCATTCTCGCTATTGTCTAAAACATTTCTCAGGTCCTTATTGTAATTCAAATATTGTAATCCCTTTTCCTGTCCTCCTCACAGTTTGGAAAGTTTATATTTGTAATCTCACTGAAATGTTACTGGAATCCCTGCGAATTAATTTCAATCTACCACCTCCAATGCACCCCATGGTGAGAATAAAGACACTAAGACATATTCATAGTTACGGGCAGCCAAGGGGTCCTAAGTTCGATTCAGGTCAGGATTCAAGGGACAAAGGCCTTGACCCAGGGGCTCACCCAGAAGTTATTAACTTGTGAAGAAGGGAGTGGCCCAAGGATGAGTGATGGTGAGAATGGTGGGAATTACTTCAGTCTGTGAGCTTGGCTTAGCTAGGAGGCCAGAAAACACCTTTGCAATATGCCCAGTGAAGGATATGCAGAAAGACCAATCTGCATAACTCAACTGGAGTGGCATTTAAATATTTAGGAGGCTGTTGCTTCAGTTTCTGATATGTAAACTTTTGTGCTGTTGAAAGTCACCACCTCTCATCTTGAGGCTCAAACCCAGTTGACATTCCTAGAGCTATATGGCTCTGCCATGCGTCTGGGCTCAATCATTTACAGGGAGACATGAGGCAAGGAAACAGGAAACTGTCAGCTCGCTTCAAAGATTACACATCAGTAGCTCAGATAGCCCTATTTACATTGCTTAGAGCCAATAGAAGGGAGAAGGAAGTAGGTCAGCAAGCTCTGCACTTGTCAGTATACGGAGAAAGGGCCCGGTTTCACTAAGGTGGAGGTAATTGTTCTGCCTTCAAGGACAGCCATCCAAATGGTCTTCTACCATTCTTTTTTGTAAATGTTTTTAGGTGTGCTGTTGTGGCTAACTCAATATCATCAACTGATTCAAAATATTTACTTTTCATGGTCTTTTTGACTTAGGGGGAGATCCAGAAGTTGCATGGTACCAGGTCTGGTGAACTAGGTAGATAAGGACACACTATCAAGTCTCCGTGAGCCTGCTTTTCCACTAGATGGCACTTGGTAGCAACATTCACCATATGTTTTAATCACACCATGTAAAGACACTCAGGAAAGAAGACTTTCAGAACTGCTTCAGAAAATGGCAAGAATGATGGGATAAGAGTGAAGTGAGGGGGAATGCTTTGAGAGGGATAAAGGCAATGTGTCTTTTACTGTAATCCATTTAAAAAACTTTAAATGTTTGTTGGATATTTTGGTTACCTCTTGTAACTTAGGTTCAAATACAGAATTGGGTCCTCAGAATTTCACAGTGTCACTGGCAAGCATTCGATTATTTCTTACTTATTTATTTATAGCACAGTACACTTCATTGTTGTTATTAAAAAGCAGAAATGAGTGTACCTGAATAATTGCATGGAAGAAACAGATGCCAAATATTATTTGTCTCCATTTTTTTCCAAGTATATTCTCTTCAAAAAATGAAGGTGTCATTTCAGTAAATGCTCGCCTGATATTTGCACGTAAGCCTTTTGGAGGCTCGTTGGTTACCTGGATTGAGACAGAACATATGCAACAGACAAGATGATTATATAGATTGCAATTTTTCTGAATAACACATGTAGACCAAAGCCACTGAGAGGATGCAGATAGCCGAATCCCTTCAGTTTCCCTGGCATGCTGCATACCTGCTTTATGTCTTGTCACCTACTGTCCAAGGAGAGCAGGGCCAGGTGGGGTCCTTAGACCTACAGTAGTTGACCCACCTACATGTAGACTTTCAGATACTTTCAGTTGGTATCCAGTTTTCTAACCATGGGCCAGAAATCATGGTAAGGCTATCTCCAATGGATTTTATAGTCGTATCAAAATACATATTGTTCCATGACATGTGAGGGAAGAACCATGTCTTGTTCTTCATAGGCAGAGGTTTCTCAAATATTGGAAACTTCCTGTGATGATATCCAGCAGCCACATTGGCTGTAGGCCTTCCTCTCGAATGCTGACACATTCCCCTACTTTGGGGAATCACGCTGTAGGCCTTAGCATTTCTTGTAGAGAAGGGTCAGAGCTGAAGAGTTGAACAACCAACAGGACTAGGCCATGGTAGGATGGGCACTCTCTTGGGAAATCATTTCCCAGCTTGCTGCCAGTTGAAAGGACATTGACTTCCGCCTTTCCTCTTTGGCCACACAGACCTTGATTGTGTGGGTCTGAATTCCCTAGAACCCCTGTGTGAACCCTCCAAGATCGGTCATTTCACTTCCCATTGTGTACATTACCTTGACAGAATTTTGGAGCACGGTAACAGGAAATGTACTACTGGGCATGGAGCTTAGAAAAAGTCGAAATGTGTCCTTGATAGCTTGATCTATTTAAAACAAAGACAAAGCAGTAAAAGTAAATGTTTAGTTTGTAGTAGCACTTTTTAAAACAAGAAATGATTATCATATGGAAAGAAAAATGCTGTAAACTGTCTAAAGACCTAGAGGATTTATTTCAAGTATGTTGTAAGTTATTTTAAGATGGGGTAGAAGGAGTTCTAAAAATTCACATCCGGAAGGTTTGACAGCCTGGAAGCTGGATAAAGAAACAAAGGGCATGCCAATTTTTAATATTTGATGAGATATTAAGGCACCGCCCTTTGAAATGGGGGACATTTTCAATTGAAAAAGAGAACAGTTACAACTAGTACATGTAGCTCACGCATCTTTTCTAAACTGTTCACTTCAAGGTAAATTGCATAAAAAGGTTCAGAAAGCCTTATGGAGAAGAAAGGGGCCTCTTTTGGTAGAGAGGCCACAAAGGGAACACAGGGAAGCAGGGACACTGGGACACCCCATGGAGAGTATCAACAATTTAAGTCAATGTGCTAACTTTTTGAGCAGAGGACAGAGAACTTTAAAAAGAACAAAGTTCCTCTTTTGGTTCAAAAGTTCAAAGTAAAGTTGGAAAAAAATCGTTGTTTCCACCGCAGGAAGATGCAGGCCTGATTTCCATGGCATGGGTTTTTAGGTACATATTAGATCATTTCTCAAACCTGCAGGCTGGCTCCTTCCCTCCCTAGGCTTTGCATCAGCTGTTCCCCATGCTAACAGTGCTCCTTGGTTATTCCAGGGAGTGACAGGCCCTCATCTCCTGTCTTGGTCAAATGTCCCTTTCTCAAAGAGTCCATCAAGTCCACACCATTTAAAATTGCTCCCCTCCTTCCTCCCACTCTGATCTTTCTGCTCCTCATGACATTATTTTTCTCTATTTTTGCCAAAGCATAACCACATTCTATTGTACTAGATAATTTTACTAATTTATTCATAAATTCACTAATTTATTCATTGCTGGTCTCCTCCCACTAAGGCAGATATCTATGGTTGTTTTAATTCACTGACTCACTCTAAGTTCCTGGTGCGGTGCAAGGAGTGTAGCAGGTTCTGAAGTGGTCACTGAATGAACGGCTGCAGACCAAAGCTGATTTTATGTTTCTTGGTTTGATAATTTAAATCAAGTCAAATTAAATAGACAAATTTAAAACTAGTTCTAGTGCAATTCTAGACCATGGTAAAAACAATCAGGCATACAAGTAAACGGCAACCAGTCATACGAGCAAATGATTTTGTCAACCAAAACAACAAAGTTAGAAAAGGACCAGGTTTGGAGAAGTATTTTTTTCCCCCTAACTTTTCCACTGCTAATTGCAAAATATCTTATTTTTTGTCTTGTTTTGTTTTTGCCTTTGATGCTGGGGTCTTAACTTCTGGTCTTGAGTATGCTAAGCAGGCTCACCCCTGGCCCTAGCATGAGCGGCTTAACTTTCACAAACATTATAGGAATTGAGCGCTAGAAGACAATCTTAGGTATAAGGCTTTCGGCAGTGATGTTCTGTGGTCATTTTATAGGTGGGCAAACTGAGGCCCAGTGAAAAGGTGTGGCAAGCACAGCCGTGAAGATGTGGGTAAACTTTACTGAGATTTTAGAACTTCAAATCCAGAGAGGTTTTTTTTTTTTTTTTTTTTCCCATTTCAGTTTTTCTTTCTTTATCTTTTCGGTTTACTACCGAAATCTGTTTTAATTTATATTGGTTCAAATATATCAGAAACCAAATGGTTGGGTTATAAATGATTACAGCCAGAGCCAGAGGAAGGGCTTTAGTACCCACTCTGAGGTTTAGCGAGCTGTGACCGCTGAGATCCCTCAAACGCGTTAACCGATGTGCTCAGTCTCCTCAAAGAACTGACTGTTACGGTTTATGTCAAGATGGTCCTCAAAGAGCCTCCTGTGCTCACAGGCGGGGATTTTTTTTTTTTTTTTTGTCTTTTTGAGACAGGGTCTCGCTATGCAGTTCAGGCTGGCCTTGAGCTCACTTTATAGCCCAGGCTGGCCTCAAACTCGCAATGATCCTCCTGCCTCAGCCTCCCGAGTGCTGGGATTACAGGTGTGAGCTACCACGCCCGGCAGGCAGGGATTTTTGAAGGTGATCAGATTTTGATGCTTATAGTGGGTTTGCTGTTAGGAGGTGGGGTCTGTTGGGAAGAGGCAGTCACTGGGGGTGTGACCCCCTAGGGTTTTCTCCCTTCTGGTTCCTCCCTCATTCTCTCGGCTTCCTCTGCTGCAGAGGAAGTTGTGTTTCAGGGATGAGGAAAATAGTAAGAGGAAACATAATGCCTACAATAAAGAACTACTATAAGATGGTGGAGTCAACAAGAAAGCTAAATAAAATACTATTATTATGGAAATGTGATGTGCTCAACATACTTGGGTCTGTGAAAGTTTTAATTAGTTCTTCCATTGCTAGCATCCAAGAAACGGCAAGATGGCAGTTTTGCAAAAATACCCAGTTTCCTGTTTTCATCGCATCCTTGATCATTTTCTCAGCGATGGGTCCTTGTCCTTGCCCCAGGGAAATGGACTGCACTCTGAATTGAACAACAATAAAAGATTGTTTTATGCCATTTTAAAGCAATGCAGGTATTTTGAAAAATGCAAACATGAGAAACTTTTTTTTTTTTTGTATCGGGGATCGAACTCACGACTGTGCACTTGCAAGGCAGGAACTTATGCCACTGAGCTAAATCCCCAGCCAGCATGAGAAGCTCTTGCCTAAAATACACATGCCTTTAATCCTAATTTGGACAGATGTGCAAATACTTTTCTTATTTTTAAAAACATTTTTACTGTAATTCACACATAGAAAAGTGCAAGAACCAAACATACAGCTCTTTCACAAATTAATATCTGTGGTTGAGAAGAAAACTTTGCTGACATTCAGAGACATATCGCCCATGTCTCTCTCTGACCCAATCATTTTTCTCCTTCCTTCTTTCCAAAGGTGACCACTGTCCTAATTTTCAATAAGCATTGCAGGTCAGTTTTGAAAAAAAAAATTAAAAAAATTAAGTGCAGCATATGTACAGAGGAAGTGCACCAGTACTTGTGTATGGTTTATGAAAGTCTCCCAAAGTGCATGCACACAGGTTCCGTTATTCAAGCCAAAAAACAGGCCATGCCTGCCTCCTGACCATCAGTGTGCACTTGATCCTCAAAGGTAAGAACACTGCAGAATTCTAACACTACAGATTAACTTTGGTTGTCTTTGAATTTTATAGGAATGGAATCACACAGTGCATATTATTTTCTATTATCTATCCATCAACATGTTTTTAGATTCATGTCATTGTAGTTCATTGACTTTTATTATTGTATAATATTCCAGAATGTGTATAGTGTTTCATTTATTCATCCATTCTGTTCTTAATGGATATTATTTCTGGTTGTTGATTATTATACATAGTATTTCTGAAAATAAAATCATTTTTGTACATGTCTTTTGGTCTACGTGTGTGCTCCATTTTTAATGTGTATATTCACAGAAGCAAAACAGCTGCTTGGCTGAATATGTATTTATTTAACTTTTGTGTAATATCAAACTGTTTGTTTTTGTATAATATCAAACTGTTTTCCAGACTAGTGTTCCCATCCCACACGTCCACCAGCACATGGGAATTCCTTTTCCTCCACATTCTGGATGTGAGGTGGTGAAAGTGTTAGGAGGCAGTGAGCAGGGGGAGATCCTTAGGGCACTGCAGGTGTGCCTTTGTGGTATTTTAATTTCTTCTTCTATCCCACTTCCTGGCTTATGAGGTGAGTGGTTTGTTTTGTGCTTGCTTCTGCCATGATGTGCCACCTTTGCAAGAGGCCCAAAGCAATGGGACCACACAATCTTGGGTAGGAATCTCCAGAACCATGAGCCAAAATAAGTCCATTCTCTATACCTAAGTTAATTTCCTCAGCTATTTCCTAATGGTGATGGGAAGCTGACTAACACACATGCACTCACACACACCTCCTATTGTGTCTGCTTCTTTGGAGAAGCTTAAGTACTATAAGACCATGAGCTCTCAGTGAAGAGATGGTTTTCACCATCATTCTGTGTAATCCCCAGTCCAGGGACCAGGCCAGCACCCACACTGCAGGCTAATGGGAAGATGAGATGAATAATGGCATAAAAGAGTACGGGGTATTTCTGTACATTTGGGTAGAGGAAGTCAGCTTCAGTTCCTTATGGTTACGGTGAAATCATGTGGTAAACAATACACAAGTACTATTATTCCACTTGATTATTATACTGTGACACATTAAGCAATCTTTTTAAATTTAAATGAAATCTGCTTTTATGATTTTTTTTTTACTCCACTTTAACAACCTATAGTTGAATATTTCTTTACTACAGGATGTCTGAATGCGAGAATTCATGTTTCATAGGGAAAGAACGAAGGCAAGTCTTAACAGACATGAGAGGTGCACAGCAGGACCTTACCGTTCCGAATACCCGCTCTCCCTGGCAAACCGCTGGAACGTGCCCATGGGGTCCGAGCCTGTGCTCAGGATGAATACCAGCGGGGTGCTGAATGACATGTCTTGATAGAGAGTGGCCAGGTCCACAGGGGGCGTCTCGATAAACTGTTTGCCAAGATTTTCTATCACAAAGTCTGTAACAGCAAAAACCACCTGCAAGTTGAAAAGAAAAAAAAAATTTAAAAAATTGTGTACTGTCTATCTCACGGTTTCTTCTGCATGAGAAATCCAAATGATAAAGAAGAGCTAATGAAAGGTAGAGTCTCTTATAAGCGAAACCCAAATTGGCACAAAGAGCAAAATAAAAGACAGTAGGAGACAGATCCCCTCAATGTAGGGGATGGAGAGATGGGAGAAGAGGAAGAGAAGGGAGGGAAAGAGGATGACAAAAGAATGAAGATGTGTGTGTACATGGACCCACTCCACACAAGGAGCGCAAACATTACCTACCATGGACAGTGTACTGGCAAAAACAAAACAAAACAAAAACTAAGCAAAAAAAAAAAAAAAAAAAAGTCTGCTGGCTGAGGATCCTTCCTGATTGCCTCCTGTGACTCCTCAGAGTCCCAGCCTTTCAACTGCTCTTCTTCTGTCTTGCTGGGTATGTTTCTACTCAGTCACTTACTGGATTTGTACATTAATATCTGATGACAACCATGACCTTCCTGACTTCATGCAGCAAGACAAACGCACTACTACTTTAACTGCTGTAGTCCTTGCTTACGCCCTGGGATGTGTTCCATGATCTCAGGGAATGCCTAAAACCACAGTTATTACTAGACCCTACAAGTACTATGCTTTATATATACATCCCTATGAGAAAGTTTAATTTATAAATTAGAGTAAGAGATTAACAATAATAAGACAGAACATCACAGCAATGTATTACAATGAAAGTTGTATGGCTATGGTTTTTTCAAAATACCTTATTGTGCTGTACTCCCTCCGTCCCCTTGTGATGATATCAGGTAACACAAAACCCATGGGATGAGATGAAGTGAGACACTTCTCAACCTGACCCAGGCCATGGTCTTGGGCCAGACCCTTCTGTGACCAACTGAGGAGAAGTGTTCACGTGCTTACCCACTGGAGTGAGGCTGTGTTGTGGTCCATCCTTACCTGGGATGCAAAATACAATCTCTCTTGATACATGAAGTACACCCTCACTTAAAAGTGGCAAGATCCAAAAGAACAGCCATGCAACAGCCCCAAGGGGCTCAGGGATTCATTCTAGCTGTGTCGCTGTATGATCTTTATAGCATCAATTTTGTTATTATTTTTATTTAAAAGGCTTTTGATTACATGAACTATTAATTACTTTTGACTTTGCTAAAAGGTGCTCCTCAAGTTTATAATGAATGACAGTTTATAAAGCACTAATAATTTATTTCTTAGGGTTGCTATGGAAATACTAAAATGGTAGCACACCCCAGAAATACATTTGAATTCAGACAGTGAACAAATATTTCCCTTGCAACAGACAAATTGTCATTAACATTATATAGAGATCTAGGTTTGGAATGGTTTTATTGCAAACTTGGTTACATGTGCAATTTCTCTTGTGTATGACACAATTTTATGAAATATTTCAAATATGCAGAAAATAAACTTGTTTTATGCAAGTTAAGCACGAGTTAGCCAATGCACATCTAGTTCTATATGTATCAAGGAACATGGTAAAGTATACAGAATTCAGAAAAGAGATGTATCTATTAGTCAATGCTATGGAACCAAATATTTCTGCAGAATTAGTGTACATTTTCTTTTCTTCTGGCCTAGGGCTCTTGTCTCTTCAGGGATGTGTAGGGTTGACAATTCTCAGGTAGAGGAAGAGGCAGTACCATGAAGATGAGTATTATCCACACCAGCCCAGCAGGGTGTGACTTACTAATGTTGTTAAATGGTCCTCCCTACATTCACACCAAGTGGTTCAAAGTTCTTTGGCGTTTACAGCATTGCATTAAAATCTTTACAACAGCTCCTATCTTACTCAGTCCAAGGGTTCTTGGATTCTAGTTCACGTTAGTGAACAGGCTGGTTTGTTGATTTGGAGCCATCACTCCCACAGGGGCTCCAGTAAAGAGTGCCCCCTCTGTGATCAACAATGTGTTGAGCTGGCAGGAGTATGGATCTGATGAGATCCACTCTATCAAGAAAGCACTGCCTTCCTGTAGAGGGCGCAACTCTGCCGTTACTCCTGTGTATGCTCCTGCACCAAGCTTCTGTAGGCTCCTACATGCTGGGCGCCCTCCTGCTTGGTCCTCAAGGGCTCCACCATATCACGCGCCAGAACCAATCATCCCCTGGGATTCCTGGGACTCTGCTGCCTTTACTCACATGAAGATCTTTATGGTAATAATGGCCAGAATTTGCTTTCAATTTCTCATAATCTCTGAGTTTTATTCAGGCATTTCTTAAAGACCATCTGCTGCAAATCCCGTTTATGTTGTGGGGTCAGAGAATGTGCAATCCCCTTTCTCCTCATCACCAAGTCTTTTGCTTTGAGGTTTCTTCTCATTTTTGTCACCATCTCACCCAGTAGCCATTGTTCTCTTTTCACTGAAGACTTTCTAACTGGCCCTTAATTTCCTTTCTGTTATATGTTTTGTCCATTGAACAAAATGTTAATGATTTATCAACCTGTCCCATGCCTTCTCCTGCCACCATCTGACATGATACAACCTAAGTGCAGGATTCATGTGGGCATCTATCACCCTAACCTAAGAGTTTCTTGACCTCTACCTGCATACCATATCATTTTATCTTTTCTGTAGTCAGCCGTATTGATGGCCAAGCTAGGGACATGGAATGACTTAGAACTGGTCAATATTAGAAATTGCAACCTCAAATTGATCACAGTCTCCACCTGTTCCTCCACCTGTTCTACACTTCTAATTCAACTTGATCTGCACCCACAGAAAACTTCCTTTTTGGTATGCAAGCCATTTTCTTATATCTCTTCCTTTTACCAGAATTACTCTTACCAACACTTTCAGTGGTCTTGTACCTTTTACATCTTTATTGCAGTCGTCTGTATCCCACAGCCTATTTTCTGTGTTCCTACAGAGATCTCAGAAAAGCCTAACTGTGTTTCATTGATAACTCCACCTATGCTTTGACCGTTTCCGGGTAGCTCTAGTTTTTGGATATCTGTCTGTCCCCTCTCCTTTTCTACCTCTCTTTCCCCAAAGGCACAGTTTCTGCTTTCTCTAGTACCTCCTACAACTCACCATGTGGATTCTTAGGTAATCTTATTCCTTAATTATTATTAAAATAGGAACTCATATCTGCATTTATCAACACTGCAGTGCTTTATTCCTTCTCTTGACTTTTGCTGTATTGAAACTCACTGGTTTCCATGGTGCTTCTTTCTTCTACTGTTCTTCCTGCCCGTGACTATTCCTTTTTTTTTTTTTTAAACAAAAGTAGATGATTTGAAGTTGAGGAAAAAGGAGGAAGAGAGAGGACAGACTGCTACTCTGGATGAACAGGGAATATTCAAAAGTATACAAAAATATCCTTCTGGTAAACTCTTCGTCTTTCCTCAGTAGCCTTTAAAAGCTGGAGCTCTTCAGGCTCATCCTTCCCTGCTGACCTCCTTTCCCGCCACACATTATTCCTCTACAGTCCCAACAGCTCCAACGACTTTACTTTCCAGCTCAATGCTGATGGTTCCCAAGTCTCTATTTCTAACTCATGTTTATCTCTACAGAGTTTCGCACTACATGTTAGCTGGTTTCTAGACTGCCTCCCACCCCGAGAGCAGGCAGGCACATCCTTCTCTGGTACTTTTCTCCTTTCACATTTGCTCAGTTGTTGGTACAGTCACACCAACAGTCACCCAAGCAGAGACGGGGAGCCACACCAGTGCCGCACTGCATCCCCCTTCATCTCACTAATCTACTGCTTTTGCCTTAATCCAGGCTGCCACAGTTTCTTCACTACTTTTCAAACAGGTCTGGTGTTTATGATCTTTTACCCTACAAACGCCTCCTCCTCATCGCTGCTATGATTAATTCCCTGCTAACGCCCCCCAACAGACTCTGTACCACCTACACAGATGGTGTAAATTCAGTAACAGTGCACAGCAGGGAGAGGATGATCAGGTCCCTAGATGGCTGTCAAGGCTGTTTCTTTCATTATTCTCTGCATAAAACATTATGGTCTACTAATAGAGTAAGTGTCTCTGTTTTTTTAGAGCCATCTCCCAAAGGCCATTGTTAAATCTCAAATTATGAATCATAATTGGCTGGTGAGCTTAGTAGAAATAATTATAACACAGTTCTCTAATTTAAAAAAAAAAAACCAAAGCCTACCTTTTCTTCTTTACAACATTTAACAAGAATTAACTTTTGGAAAGAACTCAGTTCCGAGATCTGAGAATTCTGGTGTGTAGTCTTTCTGTGGGTCGTGGTATGATCTTCACGTTTCAAATGAGGGTAGCCCTCCCACACTGGTGGGTTAATAGAGGTCTCAAAAGAGCCTGGAAAAACAATTTTTAAAAGATTCTTTAATTTCAATATTTTGATTTTGAGATTAAATAAATATATTTTGGTCACTTAAAAAAGAACTCCACATTTACTATTGGTTTTAACCACAAATGCAAACATGTTACCCCCCCCCACCTAATTAAGAAGCAAAGAATTTATAATCAGATTAGGCCAAAGACAAGAGCGCAAGTTCAAACCCAGCCTGAACAGCTTAGCTAGAGCTTGTCTCAAAATACAAAGGGTTGGGGATGTAAATTTTTACTTTCTCAGAGCTCCCTGGGGCTCAATCCTCAATACTGGAAAAACAAAAAGGGGGTTCAAGAGCCTGTTTTCAATTCCCCTACAGCAGGCCCTTTTTGTCATATTACCTAAGCGTATGGAAATGGGGTGTAACAATATGTATTCTGTAAGTTTTTGAAAAACTGGAAAGGATTCTTCCAAATCACAGCATGCAAACCACATGGCAGTAGACAACCAGGGAGCTTCTGGCTTAGGAGGGCGTTCCTAGGAAAGGGCAGGGGAAAAAAATAAAAACAGTAAGAACTCACAAAGATGATCACAAAACACAATTTCATCTTGTCTAAGGGAAAAGAATCAAGCTCTAACAGCATGTGCAAAACAACAATTTTTCTAGAATAAATAATAAAATGTAGTGAAATAAGATGCTGAGTGCAGTATTCTGTACAAAAGTGCAGCTGGTGGAAACTTTCCAGGGTGAAAGTTGCAAAGTTAGGTTCAGATCTGTCAAGTTTACTTCTGGGTTCTTCTCCAACATCCCACACCAGTCTTTCCCCACTCCATCAATATTCTTATGAAATATATATAAAATCTCAGCATCAGTTCAAGACAAGTTACACATCACTTCAGCTGCTGTGAGATCTCATTACTGCAGCTATTCCTGGAAGTCTAAGAAGATACTATGCCAACCGGCAGAATTCCACGAAACACCTGCATGTAAATTAACAGCTTTAAAAGAGGCAGAGAAACAGCTGTGATTAGACTAAAACTAGTTCTTTGAAAACTTCCTGAATATATGCCTGAAGCTCTGTGCAATACCTTTAAATAGACTTATTCGACACAAATCATATGTCACATAACTTATCCCTATAAAGTATAAAATCCAATGATTGTAGGATATTGACAGATATGAGCAACAGTTAACACAATTTTAGAGTTTTTCAATTTTTATTTTTATCAACATGTGTTTGTAGTACATCATGATCATGAGTGCCTCATGGGGAGTTGATACATGTACACAATACATCTCAATTTTTTCATCCCGTCCCCTCTTCCTTTCTTTCTCTCCATCTCTTGATCCTTTTCTCATTTGCAAAAGATCTATCTCCCCATTTCCTATTAGCTGTCTTTTGTTTTGCTCTTTCATTATACTTTGGATTTCTCATGTAAGAGAAACCTCGTGATATTTAAGCTTGTGTGTTTGATTTCACTTATCACTGTGATTTTAAGGTACATCCATTTTCCTATAAACAACTCAAAGAAACTATACACAGACGTACTTTAGAAATATTTCAGGTTCAATTCCAGATGACTGCAATAAAGTGAAAATTGCAATAAATGAAGTCACATTAATTTTTTTGTTTCCTAGTACATAAAATAGTTACATTATAGTCTGTTATGTATAATAGTATTATGTCTAAAATACTATTACATATAATAGTATTGTGTCTAAAGCTAATATATACCTTAATTCAAAATACTTTGCTGCTTAAAAATGCTAGCAATCACCTAAGCCTTCGCTGAGTAGTAATCTCTCGGCCAGGCCAGGGGAGGGTCTTGCCTCAGTGTGGACAGCTGATGACGGGTCAAATTGGAGCTGCTGAAAGGAGAGGTGTGTGGGGAACCACTCAGATTGCTTGACAGCTCAGGGGCATCTAAGGACACCTGAGGACGTGACCCTGTTTGTCTAGTGCAGGTACACAGAGGGATACAGTTATGTGACAGAGACTTAGTATAGGTAAACATGCACGTGCTGGTTATGGCACTGTAAGAATGTAAATATGAGGTAACAGCCTATGTAAGAATTATACAGTAAGGATGTTAACTGCTCTTATGCTCTTGTGCTCTGCTCTGCTCCTTGATGCTTGCTGCTGTTGCTGATGTCTTGCACACTTGTGTTCCTTAACCTTGGGACTTCACTCTTGGAAATCTCCCTTGGGCCTCTGAGAGGGCTGACAGGGTGGCTGCGGCAGTTTCTTGAAGTTTGATGTATCTGTTGACTCTTCCTTTCATGAAAGATTCCCCTGTAGCATGTGATGCTGTTTGATAATGTTTTACCCACAGTAAACCTTTTTTTATTTTTCTGGTTTTTGAAACAGGGTCTTACTATGGAGTTCAGGCTCATCTAGCACTTATTTTGTAGCCCAGGGTTGCCTCAAACTTCTCAGCCTCCCAAGTGCTGGGATTAGAGGTGGCCACCAAAATTCTTTTCAGAATTGGAGTTAGCTCTCTAAACCTTGCCTCTGCTTTGTCAGCTAATATTTTATAGCCTCTGTTGTCCTTTCCACAATTTTTATGGCATCTTCCCTGGGAGTGGACTCCTGAGGAAGCCATTTTCTTTACTCATCTGTAAGAAGCAGTGTCTCAGCTGTTAAAGTTCTGTCATGAGATTGAGTTATTTTCTAGATCAATCTTGATTTCTAGTTCTATGGATATTTCCCCAACTGAAATCCCGAATCTCTCAAAGTCATCCATGGGGACTGAAATAAACTCCTTTTAATCTCTTGCTGATGTTGACATTTTGACCTCTTTTGAGTCATGAACGTTCTTAATGGTATCTATGATGTTGGCTTCTTTCCAGAAGACTTTCAATTTCCTTTGGCCACATCTACCAGAGGAATCTCTATCTCTGTCAGCTAGATCTTTATAAAATAAATTTCTTCAATACCAAGATTTGAAAATCATAATTTCTCCCTAATCCAGAGGTTGCAGGGTAGATTTTGTTAGCAAGCATGAAAACAAAATTAATTTCACAGGATTTCTCTGTCAAAGCTCTTGAGTAATGAGGCACATTGCCAACCAGCAATAATATCGTGAAAAGAATCTTTTATTTTTTCCTGAGCAGTAGCCCAATGGTGAGTTAGAATGTTCAGTAAACCATACTGCAAATATCCCTATCCTTTTAGTCTTAAGCAACTACTAAACAACAATCAGTGTACATTTTTATATGGAAAAAGTTTTTTACATGGAAATTAGTTTCATAAATTATTTCAGAAAATCTAATTTAGCCTGTAATGTAATAAAGAATCATTTAGCATTTATGATAAAAATGGACATTATTACTCTTAAAATACACAGATAAATAATGGAGCAAAATAAAATATCCCCAAATGCATTTCTAAAGAAAGCAAACTCATGCAACAATTATTTGAATTTCCTTATGGCCTAGGAAAAGAAGTTTAATTAATAAAAACTTCTGAGAAGTTTCTGAAGATAATTTCTGGATAATTTTAAATTTTGGGTTTGATGGCATATAAAATATGTTTTAAAGTTCTATTCAAACTACATTGCTCATGAAAAGTAGCAGCTGATCCTGGTGTGAACGTGAGCTCTGGATGTTTAGAAGAGGTTCACGCCACTGTGTATTAGTGTGAATCTGCATTTACACGAGAATGCTGTGAAAAGAGCTGTTGACAAGGCTGTGTGGGGAGTGATTTAACCTTTGTGGGCCTTATTATCTTATCTGGAACACAGATAATTTACAAGAAGCACAGTGAGAGGATTGCTATGCATAAAACATGTAGTGAACCCTCTGTTCAGGTGAACAGTGTGACGATAAGAGACATCAAGAAAGGACTGCCCATGTTTATAGCAGCATGATTCATAATAGCTAAATCTTTTTATTGTTTTAAAGAGGTTTAAAAAACCAATAAAATAATGCAGAATTTCAAAACGAGATGATAGGAAATGAATGATGGTTTTTATATTGCATATTATACACTAGCTAAATCTTGGAAGTGGCCTATATGTTGATCAACCGATGGATGAATACAGAAAATGTGGTATTTACACACAGTGGAGCACTACTCTGCCATAACCAAGGATAAACTTGGAAACCAAGGAAAATAGACCTTCAAAACCATAATGTTAAGTAAAATAAACCAGACACCCAAACTTAAATATCGTATGGTTTCTATTACATGAGAAATCCAAAGCATAAATAATTGAAGAGCAAAATAAAAGACAGATAATAAGAAATAGGCAGATCTTTGTAAACAGGGGGAGGACTAAGAGATGGTGGGAGGGGAGAGGAAGAGGAGTGGAAGGGAATGAAAAAAGAATTAAGATGTATTATGTACAAGTACTAACTGCCCATAAGGAATGTCGTCATTATATACTGCACACGTATACAAATAAAAGTGAAAATTGGAAAAAAGAAAGGGTTAATAGGAATGCCCACATGCAAGATGGGCGGGAGTAGGGGAGGGAACAGCAGCTGGTGGAGAGGCATTGCCTGAGCTCGCAGTGGGAGCAGAACATGCTGAGAAGTCAAATAAAAACACCTAGTCCAAACTCCCAGTGGTAATCTGAGGCTCCACCTCCGGCAAACAGGTGCGGATGTCAGGTGTGCAGGGGCCAAGCCAAGAGCTTTGGGTGGAGCTGAGCTGGAACCGCCAGAAAGAGCTGGGGACTCACCTCTGGGGTGCACTAAGCTTGTGGCATATGGGTGGGTCAGGCCATTTCAGGGGCTGGAACTATTAGACAAAGGGATGAACACCAAGAAAGGCACTGGAGAACAGTTTGAATTTCAGCTTCACAGGAGATAGTAACCAAGTTACTGCGTCCTTCTAAGGAGAGAGTCTCCAGGGGAGAGAGGTTGGGATTTCAGAAATAGTACTGGCACATATGTGAGGTACATATTTTATTGGATCCTAACTCTTCCCACTTGTAGGCCAGTTAACTTTTAAAAAATTTGTACCAGAAATTGAACTCAGGGCCTCGAGCTTGCCTCGAGTTGCTGTGCTGCTGAGCTACGTCCCCAGCCCAAGCCAGTGAACTTTTAAAAGCACGTTTAGCTCACTGGTTATCCTGACACCCTTTGCTGCAGGTGAGCACACTGATGTGTAAAAGGTAAAGTGTGCCCCAAGCCACACAGCTACCTGGAGGCAGAGCTACGCTACAGCCTGGGTGTCCTGAGTCACAGTTCCCTTGTCAGCAGACCACACAGCCGGCTGTGTAACCTTCAGCCACACCGTCACCATGGAGCCCCGGGAGGTGCGCATGGGCTCTGCCTGGAATATCGTTCAACACCCAGATGCAGGACTGTACCTTTTCCATTCCTGCAGAACCTCGAAGGAAGAAATTCCATTCGGCTTCCGTTAGGGACCCTTGCTGCCGCATGATCTCCACACAGAGCATAAAGCTGTAGATGAGTTTATGTTGTTCAAAAAGTCCCCTTGAAATATTGACATAGGCGTTTAGCAGGGTTTGCTCCAGCAGTATTTGCAGGCGGTGCTGTAGATCATCTGTCTTCACAGAAGTTTCAATTGTGGTATTGAACAACTGTACACAAGAGGAACAATATCTCTGGTTTAATTTGCTCTCTATGAAGAAAGAAAGTCCCTGTTCCTCCTCTCCCTCCCCACCCCATATTCAGTGAGCAAATAACAGCACAGGAGGTGAATACTGTTGCATGAAAAAAAAATCTAGAACTCATCTCAAGTTGATATGTGACGTTTATTTTCTGCACTCCTTTTCCTTTCCCGTGTTTAGAAAACGGGCCCTGCCACGCTCTTGGCACTGTTCAGAATCCCACATCACCTTGATGTGAGACAGGAAACTGGAAAGTTGAGGTAAGCTGGCAGGACCAGTTTCTTTCTTTTTTTAAAAACACCCTTAACTCAGATTTGATTAAATTCATTTTTGGGTGAGAGCTGTAAGGGGAAGGTGAGGTCATGCGCTTCTTAGCTCATTTCCAAGATAGGATATGGAAAGAATATGCTAGAATTTGTCTTGAACAATTCTAGCATAACAGAAATAGATCTTAAAGAAGACTTCTGCAGTATTTACTATCTGGAAAGTGGAAAAGCAGATTCTCCTAAAGTTCTCCCACATTACAGAGGCCCTGGGAAGACAGCAAAGGTGATGGCTTTGTGGGGTTTGGCATGGGAGGGTCAGAGGTGGCTTTGCCCATTTGCTTTAATGTTGGGATGCAAGAAAGGAAGATTCCCCACATTCTCAAGGCCTCCAGCTGTGTGAGGAAGTTAAGCAGAGCATGAACTCGAGTCTGGCTGGAAGGCATGGATTAAAAGAGTCTTGCAGGGGAAAACTTCAGGGAAGTTCTTTGGGATCTGGGGGAGATTTGGTCACAGTGTCAGGATCCACAGCCTGAGGTGAGACAGTGGCTGCCCAATTCCTGGAATCTAGATATGTTGCTCATACAGATCAAAATAGAATAGAAACTGGAAGCCAGGTAAGCACCAAGGCAGAGCAGGGCTAAGAACTTTACTTCTCCCTGAGAACACTGACCTGCAGTTGTGCAGGCCTCTTTGTTCCCCACCCCTTGCTAAGATGATGGAGCACTATGGGAAGAGAAGCGTGGCAGCTTCCTCCTACCTGGCTGGTCTCTATTCCCCAAAATAAGAAACGCTTGGAGAAAGTGCACAGTTATTGTAGAGAGTTGGGAATGTTCTTGTTAATTCTGCAGAAGATTTGGCCAACCAAGGGTAACATGGTTGTTATTTGAACACACTCTAAACAGGACTGAGCTTTTCTTTAGTAACTTGACCAGACACATAAAGGTTAAAACCCAGTGATGATATGATATGTTTGGTGCCAAAATAAAATAGCAAATCTCAAAATTTTCCCAAAGCATTCCATGAGAAGTGCAATTACAGATGGGTTTGGTCGAGAATGTCCTGGCCAGAGCAGTCATCTACAAATCTGTTTTGGGTTTCTGGTTTTCCTTCCCAACCATAAAACTTCTTGATTTTGATGATTCATCTTGTATCCCTTTTATCTCTCAGGCTGAGATATTTTTAGAGTGGCTCCACTTTTATTTCTCGAAGAAGATTTTTAAAAGCTTGAAAAGCATGAATTCTAAAACACCCAGGATAAGAAAGGTATCAGTCATTTAGGTGGCATTAAGGGATTCACTAATTCTTGCTTTGCTTGCCTTTGTTCCTGCCACTTGAAGGAGGAAAGAGATATGAAAACACAAATGCTTGCCGATAGCAATTGAGGTGTGACCCCGGCACAGATGGCTTGAGGAGGCTGCTAAAGTAAGTGCACACACTGAAAGAGAGCTCAGCCATTTCTAAGTGACACAACTATCCTTTTCCTGTGTTCTCATTTCTATTCTCCCTTGCAGCTCCAATTGCTTTCACAGCTCCAATCATATTGTTTAAGATCTTTAGACGAAAACTTAGCTTTGTCTGGTGTCATAAAAACTGTCTTTCATTTTCAGCAAGAATTTTGTGAATGTTGTGAGAAGATGGAAATAGTCGCACCACTCATGAAGCATCCAGGAAGTGCTGCAGGGTGCTAAGCAACCTCGGGGGACACTGGGATAGGGGGAGGCTCTAGTCTTGCTTTCTGAGGGGTCAGACTACAGCTAGAGGGAAACCCCAAATGCCCAAGACAAGATGGTGCAAGTGTAATAAGAGGTGGGTCAGAGGTGCTGAAGTTGACTGGCTCCTCCTACTGAGAGGTGAAGTCTAGATCCTCCCTCTACCATTGACTTGCTTGGCTCAGCTGACCAGCAGACAGCAGCAGAAATGCTACTGCATGGCCTTCAGGGCTAGGGCAGAAGAAGCCTCACAGCCGTCACCTCAGTTTCTTTGCACACTGACTGTAGGGAGACGTCTTCTTGGAACCCAGCTTTCTGGAAGTGAGAAGGCAAAATCACATGCAGAGGTCACTGCGGTCAACAGCCCAGCCATGTGAATGACCCATTTCCGATGTTTGGCCTCACCACTTCCTAGAATGTGCAGCCCTAGCATCAGGCTTTGCTGGGAAAGGTAGCATTTAGGCCGGGAGGGCGGGTATCTGAACAGAGGGAGAGCCATAAATACAAGAGCATCCAGTCTTACAGGGAATGCAAAGGAATCAATTGGCTGATGCAGAGAGAGGGTGAGAAGAGATAAGGCTGGAGAGATAAAACAGGGACAGGCTGCAGGTGGCTTTGAAGTCTAGGCCATGGCGTCTAACCAGTGTCATTGAAATTCAGTGTCACTGAAATTCCATTGAAAGCCCTTGGTCAGCAGAATGGTTTGAAAACACGAGGCCTTGGCTGGCCGGGCTTCCGGGTGTGGGAGCCAGCTGTGTACAGAGATGCGATGCAGGGAGAGAACAGAATCCACAGCTCTCCACTGCTTCCCGCTATGAGTGGCGTGTGGAGAGGCCTTTGTTGCTTTGTGTCACAATTATGCACACAGAGGTTTAGAAAGATGAGAGTAAGTTAAATTGCTCCACAGAAAAGGGTACAAAATGCGTGGTGAGAGTGGGCCGGAGGGAGGCAGCTGGGGGGAGACACAGTGGCAGCTATGCGGGGTGACTAGTCTAAAGATCCAATGCCAACATGTAGACTCGGCTGTAAAGCTGCATGGCATATGCGTCTCATCTTAGCAAGTAGCTGTCAACTGCTTTTGCCATAAAAATAAAAAAATAATGTGAGGTGATGGATACGTTAATTTGCTTCATTACGGTAATCTCTTTTTTTGTTTTTTAACTACCTATATGTATTCCTTAACGTGTTGCATACCTTGAATATACATGATAAAATTTATTTTCTTAACAAAAAGGGCAACAGATCCAGGAGGGGAGGAACTGGTAGGTGGGGAGACTGAGTCAGGGAGGTGTGTGTGGGGTGAGCTGGAGGGAAGAGGCCACTGACATCTGAGAGCAACTGGAGGCGAATAAAGGGTGTGGTTGGGAGTCTGGTAAGTGCTGCTGTGCAACCGAGCTTGCAGACTTTGCTTTGTAACAGGGAATTTGCTGTTGGCAGATAATGGAGCCCTGCTACTAAGAGGATGGGGTGTGAGACCTCCTGTGCCCTGGAGATCACATGGAATTCAACAGGATGAAGCAGAGAGACCAAAATAAAACAAGGAAGTCTCACAGGCATGGAGGGAAATGGGAAAGGAACAAAGGAAAGTGATTCCTCTGAGTTAAAGGTGGTAGGAAAGGAGGGGCAGGCTGCGGCAGGAAACGTGTTGGGAGAAATAAACAAAAAGAGACACACACTGACTTGATTAAGACTGGTGCTGCCCAAGGCCTGAGACCCCACACAGAAAATGCTAACAGGCAAGAGGACTGAGGAAGAAACAGCGCTGAGCTGAGACTCAGAACAAAAGAAAGGCAGGGAGAAGGCAGGAAGCAGGTGAGTTAGTTGAGGAAGCTGAGGGAATGAGAAGCAGCTTTCTTCTCTTCCTCCGCAGAGCTCTGTGCCGAGCCTTTAGGAGACGCGGTGGGTGACCCTGGACCATGCGCCTGGACCCAGGCTCCTGGGGGTTTTCCTTGCTAATCACACGCAGTTGCTTCTCTGAGGCAGGATTTAAATGGAAGCTGCAGAGATGAATTTCAGTAACAGCAGCAGCAGCAGCGACAGCAACAGCAGCACGCTCACCTGTTTAAAATATTTTAGTGAATACTGATACATAGGGTCCATTTCCGACAGGCTTGCGATGACGAAGTACATAACAGAGCCTTGAGTGGCCACCGGGCGATACTTCTCACGAGCGACATTGATCATCTGCTCCGTGGACTCTGCTTCTTTCAGCCTGATTTTAATGGCACCGGAAGTGATCTGGATAAACACACAACAAGTTCTTAAGGATGTGTTTCAGGAAAGTAGTGAGAAATCTGGGCTATGTTCAGTCATGTCTTGGAACCAATAAAGGTGGACTGAGTTAGTAAAGCTCCCGCCATGGGCAGTGACTGAGTCTCAGCACTGGTGACTTTCCTTCTGAGTCATCAGAGTTAGGAAAGGGCAAAGGGAAATGGGCAGTTCAAGTAGCCCTGCAAAGACGGGAGTAGAACTTCTCTGACACTCAAATCTATCTTACTTCAGGGAGGAAAGCGGCGCCCTCGATCTCCTAGTCACTTTCTAACTTCCTCGTGAGCAGTTCAGGGCATGCGTGGTAGAAAAATGATGGAAAAGACACAAAAAGAGGAGAAGTACCCAGGGAGATGCCCATCAGCATGGACAGAGAAAGACCGGAAGTAGTCTCCATCCCCCCTTGAATAACAAGGGTGACTAATATTTTTGCTCCTTACCTAGCGTCCCAAGCTGATGTTTGGGAAACTATAAACCGAAGTGAACTGGAGACATTTTTAAGACCTGATATTTTTCTTTTTTGTGTGTGTTTTGGGTTTGTGCCTCTGGGGCTTCCAAAATTCCCCTCTCTGTGCCTTTCTATTGCTGTCTGCCCCTCTTACCCACCCACCTGCCTACTGATCTTCAGCTGTGCATGTCCTTAGGTTGGGAGATGCTTTGTCTCTAAAAGTTGAAGAATTTAGGGGGGAATCATGAAAAACCATTATGGGAACTGGCTACTCAGAAGTCACACAATGGAAGGAACAGTGTTGGGAACCATCAGGCTTCTGTCTAGACCAGTCCTTCCCAACAGAAATACAGAGTTTGAAAAACAATGTAGATTCTCAAAGATGGGAGGAATGGGAGAAGAAATAGCAATGAAATGTCAAGAGCTGGAGAGCAGACAGACTAGTGATCACAGTGAACAGATGCATGAAAATGGGTTCTTAAACTGGAAAAAGGGGAAAGTCAGGAACTCATCCAACTTGTGAAGTAGAATCACCCCCAAGAGAACAGGAATTAGCCATGACAGGCACTGCTGAATGTGGGAAGAGCCCAAGATAAGAACTGGTTGAAAGACTTCCAGGTTTTCTGTTCCATACCACTCAGCTAGGAGATTGTCCCTTTCCTACTAGAAATTCAGAATTCCTCCTTTGGAGAAAGTCAGAGAAAGTGTGTCTGTGATAAGGGGAAGCCAGGCGGAGGTACCGTACTGAAAGAGGAATTAGGTGCATTTGCGGTCACCTACGTGCTCAGCCTCCCACAGGCCTGCAGCGGTGGACCCTGTTAGCTGTGTTCCGTGTGTAACTCCGGTGGGGCAGAGGCTTGGGCATGGGAAGGGTGTGTGTGTACGTATGGGTGTTAGTGGTAGAGGCGAGACTCAATTTGTAAAATGACAGTGAGTCATGGTTGTACGTGTTGATAAGGCAGGAACGTTGTCATGAGAAGCCTTGCAGAGAGCTTTCATTCTTCAAAGTCTGCATGTAAAACTTCGGTTAAAAAATGAAAATGAATGGTTATCAACCCATTGCCAGAAATTAAAAGTCCAGGGAAGATAAAGAGAGATAAAGGAGGATGAAGAGAGCAATGGACACAGAGGGAAAGAAAGAGGAAGGAAATGTGAAAACCAGAATGACTGTTGACTGCTGTTTCAATATCAAGTTCTTAAGAGACCTTAGAATGTACAGAGCAAATTTTTGACACCAACAAAAGCCAGAAAATGTAGTCTAATGTGTTCCTTGTCTAGTAAAGTCAAAGGGATTTTTTGGATAAGTATTTTGTTTCTCATGAATGGTAAGAATTATTTTCATAGGTTTCTTGTATATTCCTTCTACTTCTTGTGGGCCAGGGGATTGAATTCAGGACCCTAAGCTTGCTAGGTAAGTGCTCTGCTACCCAGCTACAACCCCAGCCCTTATACTCCCCCCCCCCATGTTTCTTAAATAATGGTTTAAATCTGAGGAATGATTCTCTAAAGTATTATACATTTAATGTAAAATTTCACCATACTATTAGCACATTTCTATTAAACACCAACTGTGTGTAACCACCAGCTTAACCCTTGGAGAAGGAAAGTCCGGATGAGATGCTGCTGGATGCCACTGCATGGAACTTAGCCACCTGACAGAAGAGTGGAGACAAGTAACTGAGACTGGGTACCTGTGATACAAAGTAAACGGTGACAAGTGCTGTAATCGAGGATTGGATAAGGCATGAGTGAAGCTCCAACAGAAGAGTCATTTTGGCTGGGAATATCAGGGAGGCACTTATAATTTTATAAGTGTGTTTGTTTATTTCAACTTATGTCCTGTCCCAGTCCTTTATATTTCATGCTTTATTTAAACATGCAGAGAAGACAGAGGAGCTGTTTGTCTACAGTTTCTCTGTTGGTGAGGAAGCCTGGCAGCCAGGCCCTCTGCCTGTGCGAGCCTCCTGTGGCCTATGGTGATCCTCATTCTTGCTCTAAAACCTTTACAGGACCCTCAAAGGCTGTAGCCATAACTTTTGAAATAATGCACTTTCTATAACACTAAAAATGTTTCACTTGCCTTGGACTCCTGGAGTGTGTCAATGAGTTCTTCGTTGTCCAAAATATTTCCTTCAGATGTGAAGAGCATTCTTAGGATTTTCTCTTCAATGGCTTTCAACTGGTTTTTATCACTGTTGATCCTGATGATGAGCTGAACTCTTTGTTCTTCCAACTCTGGTCTTTCAAGGCGCACCACATCACTGGAACCAAGGTTGACATACCGGCATTCTTTCTCTGACAGTGCCCTAAAGTTTTTCTATGTAGGCACTTTGTTCATGGAACAATTTCTGAGTGCATCTAAGTCAGGCGGACCATATCTAAGGGTGTGAGCCTAAACTGATTTCTGCTGTGCTTCGCTAATTTGCTCCTGGCCTCCCGTGTGCTATCTTTATTACCCTCACCTCTGCTGCACCCCCCTTGCTAGGAGTTTTGCTTGGATTATTTCCTTTAATTTTTTAAACGCTTCTGTGAGGTAGACACTGTGGTTCTAGCCTCAGTAGTGGGTCACTCTTGGGGAGGTACAGGCATGAAAAACAGCTAGGCTAGCACCCAGTCAGCTGGCTCCAGAGCTCTACAACACACTATGATGTACTGCCCGACACAAGAATTCATCATTTATTTGTTATGATATGCCAAATTCAGACACCTTAAAATTGTTATGAGACTATAAGAAACCATCATCTCCAATTAAATTGTATACTTAACTCCTTCAGAGGAGAGGTTTCCAGAATCTTTTTGATAAAGGTGAGCTCAGGAAACAGCTCGAGAAAAGCATAAACCAAATGAGGAAAGTTAGGAATCAGGAAAGATTGCCTAGAAAGCTGAGCAAGGGTTAGAGTTTCTGGGAGTAGAAAGGTGGCTTGATAGGATTCCTTAGAGCTGAAAAAGGAGGTGACTGGTCCAACCACAGAAGGACTGGGGAGTCATGGTTGGCAGTCTCCAGAGGCATGAACTGCAGTGTTCAAGAAGGAAGAGGATCCTGGAGGAAATGGCAAGGAACTGCTGAGCACAATGGGTGCTGCCTTCCCCGGGGGCTCAGCAGAGGGGGTGGAGCACTGAGAGAGCTGATGTCAGCATATGTGACCGAGCCAAGCCTCAGGTGCGCTGCAGGCAGCAGTCTGAGAGAGAGAGAGAGAGAGAGAGAGAAGAGAGAGAGAAGAGAGAGAGAAGAGGGCAGGGAGATGCTGCACCTCCTGACTTGATCTCAGCATCGCTCTCCTCAGTACTTCTCTTTCCTGTCCCAGGCAGTGTGACACCTTGGTGACACAGCCAAGCACAGCTCTTCAAAGGAATCAACTGGTATGCTAAACGCTTGCTGGGTCAGGCCTTTAGAATGTGTTGAAACACCCCTTAATTGGAAAGGAGTTAACCTAGTGGGAGTTAAACAAATTAGCAGCCAATAATTCCTAAAAGAAATGAGGAAAATAAGTCATAAACCATTAGTGATAGCGAGTGTGAGTCTGGATTATCTTGACTTAAACATATGTATACGTATACACAGATGCATGTATACACATCTCTATGTATGCATATACATATCTCTCTCCTTTCTCTAGCTATGGAGTTTCTTCTTAGCTATGTCTCCAGCCCAAAGTATGTTTTTCTGAAAATGGTTCCAAAGGATATTTTTTTGTAGAGTTAATGGATACTTACATACATATGTTCACATATGCATGTGTTCATGTCTGTTGGCTAAATACAGTCACAGATCACTGCATATGTGATAGTGATCCTTTAAGATTATCATAGCGATTGTGGGAGACAACTCCAGTGACTCCCCTTGAATGCAAAACAGTTACTGTGACTTTGATTATTTGGAGATGTATTTCCTTACACTGATAGGTAGAAAGCTGGCTACAATATTTCCTTCTCTCTTCAAATGGCTCTAAGCATTGCAAAGCTAGCTGAGGTGCTGGTATATTATCTCTAAAGCCAACAGACAGTCCTGTTTCCTTGCATAGTGTTCTTCATACAGGCAGGATATGAGTACAGGATATGAGCACAGCGGGATGTTAGAGCCAGAGCCAATAGCTCCGGGAATGTCAACTGGGTTTGAGCCTCAAGACAAAGAGGCTATGACTCCCCAGGGCACAAGAGTTTACATATCAAAAACCAAAGTTACAGCCTTGCCAAATAATTCAGTTGCTACCTTAATTAGATTATGTGAATTGATCCTTCTGCATATCTTTACCTCTGCATTTTACAGAGATGCCAATCTCCCACCTGGCCAGCCAGCTCAAGTTACTCATGAAATTCCTCACTGTCACTCTTCCCTGAACCACCCCCACAAGATAGTAAATTCTGGGAGATGCCTAAAATCAAGGACTTTGTCCGCACATCCTTACAGGAATTGGATTTAGGACCCCTTGGCTGCCCTTAACTTGGAATATATATGTCTTGGTGTTTTACTCTCGCCGTGGGTTGCATTGGTGGTGGTAGATTGGATTTAACTTGCTAGGATTCCAATGACGTCTCAATGGGATTACAAATATAACTTTTTGGATGGTGAGAAAAATTAAAAAGAGGACTACAACACTTGGGTGACTGCACACAGTATTTGGGATTATAATGGCGATACAATTGTCTTTGTGTACCAACACTGTGTGATTTTCACACAAAGAAAGTACCTAATGACAGTTCTCAGGATGTATCACCTTATCATTATGTGATATATGACTGTCTATTAAGTATATATAATTAGTTTTAATCAACATCATCATTTTAATAAATATTAAATGTTTCACCACCTGAACTTTTTGGCTAATTCTGATGATTAATATTAACAATTTATAATCCTGTTTTTGAGAAATGTGAACTTAGTCATGTACAGAATATGCCAAAGGAGGATATTTATTTTTGTGAGGTGAATAAACTTAAGCACAAATAAGTAAATTTTAAAAAGAGTCCTCGAGACCAGTGAAGCAGGAGAAAGGACATTGGAGGGACCGCTTTCCTCACTGATGTGGAGCAGTGAGTTCCTGGGACTTTGCTTGCTGAGCTGGGAAATCCTAGTGAGGGAAGAGGACCAGCTACCAGCCTGGCCCCTGCGGCTGGCGGGGACTCAGGGTCTGACCCTGAGTTCTTCCTTGAGAGGACCATGGGTCCAACCAGTGGCTGCAGGCAGCAGTGACATCAGTGCAGAGCCTGGCCATTACTCTTACTTTATGGACTGACTGAGTTACTTGTGATGCTTTTATACACTGAAGTTTTCTTCATCCAAATTTCTAAACAGAATGGTAATAAACTGTGATCTCTCTTGCTCCCCACACTTGTTTTTTTACCTTAACAACTGATCCTCCAGCCCTGACTTGGTTACGGTGAAGTTGATGATGGTGACTTTAATGCACACCTGGAAAAGAAGCACAGGGCAGGCTGGTTAAAAACAGCAAATGCTTTCTTTATGAGAACACGATTTGTTGTTACCCAGATGGATCCATCTTGAGTCCTACTGCGTGTACACCTGCCCTACCCCACCTCGACACTGTGGGCATCCTGTGACTTCACAATACGATTTTCCCTGCCAAGATGAGTGGCAGCCTTGCTCCTCAACCCCTGCAGTTACAGAATCCTTCAAGATGTTTTAAGGAAAGATAACCCAGAAAAGGGTTTGAGACAGTATGTTAGAATCCATAGCCTGGGCCTTTAGTGTGTGTCTGATGTTTGACAAGCCAGTCAGTGTGCTGAGGTTTAGCTCCTGATATTTAAAAATTGGGATAATAATAGTAACAATTCAGAAGATAATTATGAGGACTAAATGAGGCAATAAAAAAATCACTTAGGGTAATTAAGTCACAGTGACTTGGAGACAGTATGTCTTTGTTAAAAAGAAGCTATTATTGGTAATAGAGTTTTACATATTCAACTTCATTGTAAGTTTCATATGGAAAATTGCTACTACACCAACATCATATTCTGACATCACTTAAATAAATCATATAGCAAAACCCAATAAATTTAAGAGCATTTTGTGCTACAAATCCCTGGCGTTGGCTTTAACCTTGCTTTAGAGTTGACTGACTTGAGGAGCATGGTGATGGAACAGTTTACACCTGGTCACAGAGTACATGTTTTGATGCAGTACTCTCTCTTCAAAGTTAAATGAAGGACAAATCAAAGACTGTAAGCTGGCACACTGGTCACTTGTCTAAGTTCTGACCCAGTCCTGGTAGTGGCTGGGTAATTAGGCTCCTCAAGGTATGACAAGGAAAACCCCAATATAAGATTTTAGTGATGTTTTCACACATTAGTCAAGAAGGGTGTCAAGTTCATTCAACCTGAACACAACCCAGGGAAGACAGATTGCTATAAAATCCAGTATCTAAAGCAAAAGTGACGCTATTTGGAATGATGTACTCGAGGATTTTTTGAAGAGGGTGCCTGATGTGAAGTCCTAAGAAGCCCTAAGAAGCCCTGCAGCTGTGTCTACCGCTGAGGTTCCCCACCCACAGAGGGGTGGAGCCCGTGCTGCAGAGAAAGTGATCACAGCTGTCTTTGCCTCCAATGTACTGCCTTCCGCTCTGCAGCCTGAGAACAGCAGATCTTCTGGGCCCTGTAGTGGCTTAGGGGTGTACATGGAAGTAGGGGTCATGTGACTTGCCTCAGAGTCCAGGATCAGGAGGAAAAGGGCAGGATGCTGCCGGCCCTCCACACTTGGTAGAATCACTGGCTCATGATTCTCAATTGTTGTTAGTCACCAGAGTTTTCAAGTAGGTGACTATTTTATTTGGGGGTGTATGTCATGGGCCCCTACTGCTACAGACTCTCAATTAAGCCCTGATGTATTCATCAGCCACAACATAGACGTAAAAAGTAGTTTTTGTGGAGGGTTACCTGGATTACTCTCTTTGAACAAAGAACAGTTACCTCCACTTTGGCTAAACCTGCTATCTCCATGTACTGAGATATACGGACCTGGCTAGGCTACTTCCTTTTTCCTGCGACTGGCTCTAAGCAATATGAGTAGGGCTAGCTGAAGCGCTGATACAGAATCTTTGAAGCTCCCACCTGCCCGTGACTCCCAAAAACATGGTTGACTCAGGTGGATGAAGAGCCATAGCTCCAGGGCTGTCAACTGGGTTCAAGCCTTGAGATAAAACTTCCCAAGGCAGAAGAGTTTGCACATCACAGCTGAAGCACCAGCCCCCTACACATTAAATGCTACCTCAATTGCGTTAGGCAGTGTGGTCTTTCTACATGTCCTCCTGTCTGCATATTGCTGAGGTGCTTTCAGGCCTCCTACCTAGCCCAGCTCATTGTACTCATGTATTTCCTGCCATTCTGACAGCCTCTCATCCTCTAGTCACTCCTTTCTTCACAAATTAATAAAATCTGGGTTAGGCCCTGGGTTGAGGCCTTTGTTCTGATGAGCCACTATCTAGGCTGGACTTAGGACCTCCTTGGCTCCCTATAATTATAAATATACGTTAGTGTCTTTATTCTGGCCATGGGTTGCCCTGGAAGTGGTAGATTGGAATTAACTCACTAGAATTCCAACAGCTTTTCCATGGGATTATAATACAGACTTCCCAGACTGTGACGAGGATGGGAAAGGGCTCTATACAGTCTTTGCTGGAGGAGGGAGGAGAATGATTAGAAGGGAGCGGCAGCCTGGTTAGAGGGTGGACCAGGAGGGAGATTTGGGGCGCCCAGTGCTAGGAGCCTGGGGATCAGCCTAGGCATAGAGTGGTCAACAGTGGTTTGTGTCCCAGCTGGTGGTAAGAAAAAGGCAACTGGAATCAGAATCAGGACTCAGATACAAAGCTGGAGGAGAATCATGGAAAGAAGTGTTGCAGAGGGAGGAGGGTGGGTGGGAGGAGTTGTTAGCTGTTACTCCCAGCGGGACCCCACCAAACTTTAGAGACATGTCGCACATAATAATCCTATGAGGCTGAAAATTCCAGTGTGGCAGCCCATACCTCAGGCAGGTAGTGGGGATTTGACATTTTGGTTGTCATATAGAACCTGAAGTTTTTGTCGTAATCAATGTCTGAGTCTCCAAGGTGAATGAGTACTCGTCCACCACTGATGAAAATTTGTTTCAAAAGAATGGGTTCTAGAGCTGGGTCCAGGGTTTCCTTGAGCTTAAAAATGGAAACAAAACAAAATAATGCAACAAACAAACAACAAAACAAAACCAACAAAAGTCTAAGTAATTACATGAATGGCATTAACTTGTTACAATCTCTTAAAGGGCCTCAAAATTTACTTTGAACAATTTTCCCAGTGATGTTATATTTCTTAATGTTCTCACACTAAAAGTGCATATATTCCAGTGATTCTTTCATCTATAGTCCAAGGAAATAAAAGCTCCTCTAGGCTGAGAATTTCATTTAGGCTACTCTGATACATTCTACATGCCCCTGACAATTAAGAAAAGAGGCTGGGTCTATTAAGTCACTCTAGGGTGACTAAAATCTCAGCAGTCCCCAGACAAGTGAAATACATCCATTTTAGGGTCATTCAGTCAGAGGTTGGCAAACTACTCCCTATATACAAGATAACTACATCAAATACGGCCCCTGTGGCTTGTTTTTATATAACTTTTGAACAAAGAAGAGTTTTACCATTTTAAATGACTATAAAAACATGTTTGTGTTTTTGTTAAAAGCTCCCAAATCAAAACTATAGAGGGCTGCAAAAGCTAAAATGCTTACCGTATGGCTCATGACAGTAAAAGTTTATGGGCCCCTATTCTATATGACAGTTGCTTTACTCAAAGCCAATGTGACTGTTGGTTAAAACTTGGGTATGTGTTACTGCTTATAGACCCCACAGGAATATTCTTACATCAGGTCCCACACAGAGAATTTACCCTTATCCATGATATAATTTTGTGATTTTGAAGTTCTATGTCATTAGTAAGTGCTGCTTGAGATAGTCTTGAACGCATGGAGTCAGTCTGAAAACACCACCCTGACCAAGGTAGAAGCAGCTGGGTGGGGCGATGCTAATAATCCCAAGTCCCAGGCTGCGGGGAAGACTCAGCTGGGGGCATCCTTTTCCTGGATGGGGTCCTGATTCCCAAGAGGACTCTGCTTCAGTTCAAAGGCTCTCCGCCCATCAGCGGGAGTGGGCATTATTGAAGACCTCTGCCAAGTACCATGACAGAGGAGAGCCCCTTGGGACCTCTGTGTCATGCAGTAAACTCAAGTCTGAGAATCCAGCTTGGGGCTGACATAACTGTGCCTGGAGACCTCTTTCCTACTGCTTCAGGGCTCGAAGGGAGCAGCTGGGATCCACTACAGCATCTGCTGTTGGTCAAAGCCAAAGCTCAGCCGTGCTGGGGCCTATGGTGTTCTGTGTGGTTTGCGTGGCACTATGCTGCATGCTGTGGGTTTTCTGGGCAGGCAAGGCCGCTCGGATATCTTAAACACTTTTATGCCTCATTTTCCTTCAAGGATATAAGGGGATAATAATGGTGACTACCTTGTAAGGGTGAAGTGAAGGTGAATGGGTTAAAATACTGAGGACCAGGTCTGGGCTGTAGTGAACACTCAGCAAATGCTAACAGATTACTTACAGCTCCCAGTCACCACATGAGGGCTGAGGCTGACCTACATCAGGTCATTGGTCATTTTTGTTGAAACAGGTATTTTTAGGCATGGTTCTATGGCTCACGGTCCATGCTTTTGCTCACTTTCTCCTCTTATAAAAATAGAAGGGTAAATTAGTGAAATAAAGACAGTCATTAACCAATGTCTTCTGTGCTCATAGTTTAAAAAATATTATTAATACATGTTGGCAGAACACGCATTGCCCATGGCTTTTGGAGCCCCTCTTGCTGGGGTCTTGGCGTGGCGAAACTAACTGCAGAGGTCACAGCCTCACTGCAGCCTCCTGCAGCCACCTGGCTAGGCTAGGTTCCCATCTGTCTCTACTGGCCATCTCTGCACCCTGTTTATTCCTTCAAAGTCCTCATCACAAGAGCTCTTCCTCCTTTCTTCTCTCTTTCTCTGTTTACTGTCTCTGTCCCCAACTAGACTATAAACTATTGAGGACCAAAAGCACATTTAGTATTGTCTGTCATTTATTTTCAAATGTTTCTTGTTTGAGGGAAACAATGTGGAAAAGGTTCATTCGTGGAGCGCTTTTTGAAGAAAGGAGCATGGAGATCTCACAATGCCCCTCTGACTCTTTTTAAGCACAAGTTCATTCTTTTTTATTTTTTCACCTGGGGAGTTTTTAAAAATTTTATTGTAATAGTTTACGTGTGCAGTACATGGAGTTTGCAATCATCTTGGGAGATGGTTACACACATATAGTACAGTCTGTTTCTATTTTTTAAAAAATCCTTTCCCCCTCCAGTTCCCTTATTCCAATTTTCACTCTTGTTGATTTTATTAATCATAGCTCACATTATAGCACAAGTTCAAATTTTTTCTTTTTAAAGTCAGTGTACGTCTTCAGTGCATAATAGTTGTGTTTGTTTTGGAGAGCTGGTACACGCTTACAGCATAAATTGATCTTGGATCCTTTTATCCTTTTCTCTCTGATCATCCCATCCCCTGATTCCCTTTCTCCATTTCTGAAAAGTCAGCCTTCTTGTTTCCTACCATTCTCTTTTGTTCTACTCATTTATTTATATTTTAGGTTTCTCACATAAGAGAAACCATGCATATTTAACATTCTGGTCTGCCTTGTAAACACAAGTTCATTCTTACTAGTCATCACTTGATCTAATTCTGACCATATGGCCCAGAAAAAAAATAATGTTTATTTCAGCAGGAATGTTTTTGGCTTTATATCATGAGCACTCTGCTACTTTGAATTTTCTAACCTTTAAGGTCCAAAATTGGGCCTATGAGTCAGTAGTGTCTGAAAGCAGAGGCTATCCCTCTTAAGACAATTCAGAAAGGGGAAAATTTGTTTAATTAACAGATCCCTTCCCCTATGAGAATGCAATGTTTAAGAAGCAAAACAACTGGTTTAATTTGACAGTGGAGTGGACTATGTTTATAGCATGACGCGGGCCATGTCTGTCACTAGTCATGAGTTGAGAACTAACATGAGAAAAGAAAATGAAAAGCAAACCTCTTCCAGTAGGACGGGTAAACCAAGTCGGACGGAATTTTCTAGAGTTCGTAAGAAATTATGATCTGTAAGCTTAATGATCTTTAAACCATTTTTGCTTTCCTTGTTCCTTATCCATCGGTTTGCCTGTATGTGAAATCACAGAGCAGGACATTTGCCTTAGAATATATTAAAGGGGTAGGAAGTGAAAGTTTTAGAAAAAGTTTAAATATTTTTTTTTTTCAGGGTAGAAACAGAATGGAGGCAGACAAAATAAAATCTCTATTCAGTAAAAACATCTTTTAAGCTCGATGTTTGGCATTCTCCATCTGGTTTAAATTTACAATAAATGCAGAAAAAAGTCATCGAGAGCAAAGTCCATGCTGCAGGTGTTCAGGTTTGTCTCCCTGGCTTTCACAAGGGCTCTCCTTGCCAATCCCTGTTTTACACAATCTGATCTGTGGATTTGGAGAGCCAGGCAATGGGGTTCTGTGAATTCCTGCAGGTTTGCCTTTATTTCTATCACACTTTGACTTCACTCTGTCTCTTAGACCTTTTGGGAATGAGGACTCTGCTGGAATGAATTTCTGCCACTACAGAAAGGGAAAAACAAACGGTCAACTTCCCAAATAATATGTCAAAGTCAAGTATGGAGAGCACGGAAACACATCTCTTCTTACTTGTGACAGCCACACAGTGAAGGACTCAGACTAGAAAGCTTATCTCTTGAGTCTAAATCTCCATGATCTTTCAGGTATGTTAAAGTCCACTTTTACATTACATTATTAATTACATTACATTATTACATTATTAATTACATTACATTATTACATTATTAATAGGTCAATATTGACCAGAGCTAATCACTGCTATTTATCAGAGGTACACACCTGGTCTTGGGGATCAATCATCAAAGGCCACCGTCTCCCCTGAGTAACCAGAATGCCATTTTCTGTGGAGATCAGGTCCCGCGGCAGGCCATCTGCATTCCACTGCCGTATTTCATAGGGATCTCCAAGAATGTTAATGAGACTGAAGGAAGGGTTGATTGGGACCTCCAGTTGCTGGCAGTACTCGATCCAACACTCTATAAGCTGTACAAGGAGCAGAGGTTGCATACAGAGACTCAGGAACCCTCAGCTGATGAGGACACTCGCAAAATATGCTGACAGGAGGAAGCCAGTGGTGGAAGAGCCAGGCCCTACCAGTGTCCTAGGCCATGCTGGCATCAGAGCCTGGGACCTCAAGAAGTGCACCTGCAGTCAGGAGCCATGGTGCTAGGGCTGCACCCAGAGCTATGACTTTGAGCAGGTCACTCTCCCTGTGCTGTGAGCGACTAGGTTGTCACAGCAATTTTCAACCAGGTATATGTTGCTCCTCTTAGGAGAATCTAGAAGCATGTGAAGTCTGGATTGTCACAGTGACAGAGATGCCACTGGCAATCAGCAGGTGGAGGCGTGGCAGTGGGAGGGGAGGGACATCAGTGAGTAGTGCACAAGAAAACACTGTCTGTCCCAAACCACCCAGGCATCATGGCACCATGTGACCCCCGAGCTCCTGTGGACTCAGACGAGTCTTGTGCGGGGATTTACAACTCAAGAGCAACACGTTCTGTGGGAAAACATTTCAAAAAAGGGACTCTAAAATCCTTCCCAATCATTTAGTTTCCTGGAAATGGTATGAAGATGGAACTTTTATTTTCTGATACATGAGAGGTTTTAGGTTTCAGAAAGATAAAAGCCCAAAAAACCACAGATTCATCCTGTGTCCTGATCTTCTCACTTCCCGGCTCTCTGTAACAGTCTCATCACTTCGGTACTGTTCACCCCAAGGACTTTTCATGTCACCACTGACACCAAGGACAGGGACTCAGGGTCTCCTTTCCTTCCTCTGGGTCTGAAGGAAAAATCTTTCTAAGATGGGAGAAGGAAAGGGTGGACTGATGTTAAGAAATCTGAGGAATAATCACTGCTGGCCCATGGGAGAGGGACAGGGCTCCAGAAAACAGAATACTGTATATAATTATACATGATCTATAAATATATATAATGTATCTGCTACCATATAAAATAAGGTAATATACACTTACATGTAACTGCATACAGTGAATACAAATGTATAATTCACGCCTAGTTATGTAATATTATAAGTATGCATACCCAACTTCTCCCTGGTGAACCACTGTATGGGGAGCCTCCATCTGCCCCCAGGAAGGTGAAACTGCCCCAGCCCAGTCCCACTGCTGCCACTCTTCCCGGAAGCGGGGTGACTCACCAGTTGCCTGTACTGGGCCGTGAAAGCTCCGTAATAAGCCACGCAGGCTGCGGCTATGAACACGTTCCCAGTGATGTTCGCTGTCTCCTCCTGGAACTTCTGGATGCTCTCTTCCCACCGGACCTGCTCGTCTCCCAGGGCAGCCGTCAGCTTTCCAGCACGCACCAGGCGCGCCTTTGTCAGGGCCATGGTCTTCGCTAGACCATTTTAGCAGTGTTAAGTCATGTTATGAAGAAGTATCGTTCCCAAAGTCTACCCGCCTGCTTTGGTTTGGAGCAGAATTATTGCTGCTTATCTGATGATGTCAACACAACTTCAGGAAACCTCATAGCTATTCATATTACTTTCCACCCCACAACCAAGGCTAAATTTATCTCTTCTGTGAGGATCTCCCTCTCTCTCTCTCATAAATTTTAAAAATGTAATGAATTAGTCTGTTCTTTATTTTGAGACAAAGCCTTGCTAAATTGTGTAGGTGGGACCTGAACCTTCTAATCCTCTTGCCTCAGCCACCCAAATAGTAGGATTACAGGCACGTGCCTGGCTCCCAAAATCTCTTTGTCTCTTTGTCTCTGTCTCTTTCTCTCTTTGGTACTGAATATTGAACCCAGGGTCTTTACATTGAGCTCTATCCCTCATCCTTAATTTTTTTTTTTTTTTTAGATTTGAGAGAGTCTTGTTAAATTGCCCAGGTCGAGTTTATATTTGCAAATCCTCTTGCCTCAGCCTCAGAGTACTGGGTTGCATGCAGCACCACATCCTGCCCTAAGAACTTTTTTTGATGTTACATTACACTGGCTGAAGATCGTGGTCTCTATGTCCCTCTGTGTTTATTTTCTAGATCGAATTCATCTGTTGCTTTGAGTTACGAGGCAATACGCTTTGATAAAGCTTATTCAGGCATAGGATATTACATTTATATATCACCTGCAGTTCTCATTTGATACTAGGATAGTGAAAGAACAGTAGAAGTATTTCCTATACATCAGATAAGGGCTGAGATTTAAATACCTGGAAAGTCTTCCTACTTTTGAAATCAGGCACTTCCTGCCCAGTGTAAGTTTTATGAGTCACTTACCCAGACTTTCTTTTTCATTCACACCTTTGTCATATTCATCTTGTAAGGCTTGTATTTGATCTTCCACTTGTTTTAGTAATGCTTGCTTTTCTCTCAGGGTAGCAACTGTAACATCGAGTTCAGCCTAAGAATATCAAGCAAATATTTAAAAAAACAAGATGACTGAAATTTCCCCTAATTATAATTGATTTTTTAAACAAAATATGACTTACATTCTCTTTTACATGTCCAGAAAAAGACTAATCAATACATAAAGTTAAAACATTTATAAACTTGGGAAAAATATAAAAGCAGAAGCAAACAAGAACAAAAATAAAAACAAAAAACTCAATGAAATAAACTGTAAAAGGAACAGAAAAATAGATGTACTAAGTGTTTGAGATGAATTGATTACTGGAATAAAATTATTTTAAATTATGAAACAAATAAAATATTCATGCAAAAGTGAAAACTAATTTTCCTAATTAGTTGATTGTCTCAGGGGTGTGTTAACTATGTCTGAAGGCCATGTTTAGCTTGGTTTTGCTGTGTTTGTGGACTAAGAATATTTTTAATATTTTGCAATGACTGGAAAAAATCAAAAGAAGAATATTCTGTGACGTTCTGTGATACTTGCATGGAAATTTGAAATAAAATTACTTTGGAATATAGTCATATTTATTCATTTTATTGTCAATGGCTTTTTTGTGTGTGTAGAGTAATGACACAGTTGAATCACAATAATGAAAAAATTTATTATCTGGTTATTTCTAGAAAAGTGTTATGTATCCCTATTTTATACCTATGGATTTTTAGTTCTTTGCTTTACTAAATGATTGTTCTTGACAAGACTGAGGACCTTATATCCAACTGTGGCTCTAAAAACCTCACATGATCTCAGAGGTAGGCATATTTAGCAAATGGAAGAGCAGTATAGAAGATCAAATGCTAGAGGTGACAGGCACCTCAAAAATACATAGCCATGTTTCATTTTTTTCTAGATGAATATGATAAGGACTCATTTTTTTCTATGGTGGAACAAGGCTGATTTTATAGAAAATTAAAAAAAAACCCTCCACTGTCAGTTATTGTTTAAAACAAAAGATATTTTTCAAAAACCTTGTCACTATTCACATTGGATAGGACTAGTGGCACTTTATAGATAGCTCTAATGATCAACAATCATGGCCTTTAATGCTATTAAATATCACAATATTGATACCGTACCTGTGCTGCACGGAGTTTTTGTCTCTTTGGTTCGACTTCCTTGAGTACTCGAGAATACAGATCCATTGCTCTTACCCACATGCACATAGATTTACATGCTTTGGATACTTTTTCTACTTTTTCAGGCACAAAGTCAGGATTATTAATATATTTTTGAAGCTTTGCCAGTATCTGAGGCTTTATGTTTTCCTTATCATATTCTAAAAGCCTTCTCAGGAAATTAGAGTCACCAAGAAGTTGCTTTGCTGTTGGCCAATCAGGTCTGAAAGAGAGATGTGTTAAGTTAACAACATCGTAATCGAACAATGTAAAAGAAACATTTTCTGAGAACACCATATTATCTCAATAGGTGGGAAATTTTAATCTCAGTACAGTAATCCAGTAACTGGTAGTTATATGCATCACAATTAATTTTTGAGAAGGGTAACTGGATGACGTAGGCAGCATACAACCCAGATTTGGCAGAGAAAGATTATAAAATGGTAGGGTTATAGAATTTAAGATATAATAGAACTATTATTTCATTTAAAAAATACTCTAGGTTCTCACATTGTATCTCCTTGGGCTTAGTTTTGATCCTTAAAAAAAATTTCCTGCCAGAGCATCACAGCAAATAAACTTCTAACTGGCCTTTCTTTTTGTCAACCTTGCTCTTTGCAACTTTTGCCACACTGATCTTTCTACTACAGAGATATGATTGGGTAAAAACCGTTTAATGGCTCTCAGTTCCCTTTTCTCATGGGATTTCTATCCGGGCTCTGCAAAGGAGCCTGGCCTGCGCCATGGTGTCAGCCATGGTGCTCTGTACTGGGGGTACTTAGGAAAGTTTGAAAATTACATGTCTTCAAGATGAAACCTGAACTGTTTGTGTATTCACACAAGATCTTTCATGATTTTGTCTCTGCCCCTCTACCTAGATTCAGCTCTGCTTCATTCCATGGACATCTCAGGTCCCTGGATAATCCAGCATAAAACAGATGATGAAAAAAATGCTTGTTGAGTCAATTTGTTTAGAGACTGATCAAATTAATGAGTGATTATGGAAGAGAATGCATAAATCATATGAAAATGGGAAAGAAGAGTAAATTTTAGAAATTCCGCCTGATGTTCCAGTAATTACATGATTCTGAGTTACTCACTTGGCATTTAAGAGAATGGAGATTGCTTCCATTACAGTCATGACCATATCTGGTGGCTTTGTAAAAACTCTGATTTCAGATATGTCTGCTTTATCTAAAGAATCCAGGGCCTTATTGGCAGCTTCAAGTGCGGGCAGAGCTTCTTCAAGATCTCTTTGGGCATCATCAGCTATTGCTTGGGTTTCTTCGGCTTTCACTTTTGCTATTGCTTCTTCTTCTTGCACAATATTACGGACCTACCCGGTTGAAACACAGCCATTTTAATGGGCTCATTATAGACTGAGCTCCCAAACCAAAAGCCTGCAATTTGCAATCTCCAACATCTGAAAGTTTCTGAGTGCCAACATGATACCACAAATGGAAATTTCCCCACCTGACCTAACAAGTCATAGTCAAAACACAGGGACACTGAAAATACTGCCTGAAACGATCTTTATTTTATACATAAATGAATTTTGTGTGTAGACTTGGATCTCGTCCCACAGATATCTCACTATGGCTATGTATTTCAAAAACTGGAAAAATCCAAGATCTCAAACACTTCTGGTTCCAAGTATTTCAGGCACAGTCAACTGTATTTGAATTTCAATGTTTTAATATAAAGCTGACAATAATGAGTTGTATTTGCTCTTTGTGTTAGACCAATGATGAAAGAGAATTAGCTGGATTACACTTGATGCTACTTGTCTGTCTCACACTATATTGGTAGCATTACAGAGATAATATTATCACAGCAAGCAGTTCTTTCTCAGGAGAAGAATAGCTGCTGTGCAAGGCGGTGCTCCTTCCACAGTGCTTTGGTCCCACTTATTGAGCTGTATCCTCCTCTCGGACAGAACCAGGCTGAGTTGGTACAGGGAGATTGTTCACAGCTTAAAAACACTGCTAAATTGCTAAGAACAATAGCTTGGTCAAATCTACTGGATCATCATTATCACTGTATTTGTGCATGTTTGTAATACAAAATAGCAATATTCATTTGGGGGAATTGGTATATGCATAAAACATATTTTGATTATTTTCAATCCCTTTACCCTCCTATCCTTTACTCCACTTAATTATTTTAATGACGTATATAACAAAATAATCCAAATATGCAGCATTCTTTGTGAGTGGCCAACTGATGGACACAGCCTTCTCACTCACCATCAGGTAATGCAGCATACCTGATCAGCACTTTCTTGATCCACGGCCAATTTTTCCATCAGGGCCTCAACGTCTTGTGATTTTGTTAAGAGCACAGGTTCTAGAGCAGAAAGGTCTAATTTCATTTTATCTACTAATACGTTTGTTTCTAATAGCTTGGTGAGACCATTCTTCACTCGATCTTGTGCCTGAATAGCAACAAAAAATCATATTATATTGAACATTATAAAGTGCAAGTTTACTGGCATCTACTACCCATATAGTAACCTTTACACCTATAGTATCAGTAAAGCAGTGAGTGATACTTTGAGCAGTGAAAGTGCTACAAAGTAGGGAAATCTTCAGGTCTGAGAACCCTAGGAAATGGTCATGCCAGGCACCATGAGGCATCTGGGTTCATGCCGCCTGGCTACAGCTGGAGAGCAGCACTGGACTGTGGCTCACTGAGGTTCACATTGTATTATTTTTATTTCTTATGTGGTATGTTGAGTGAGTGAGGGACCAGAATCCCTGGAGACCACTCTGGGAGTTGTGCACAATAGGTACACAGGCCGGGCTGGGCTGATAACTCAGGAACTGGGTGCTGGGCTTCTGGCTTTGGATGGTGGATCTGAACTCTATTCCCAAGGTGAAAACTCTGAACAAGCATGGTAGAAGAGACAACTGAGAAGAGCTGGTGTTTGAAGGTGAGTCAGAAAGCTTGGCTCAAATTGGTAGGCTCAAAAATATCTCTCAAGTTATAAGACATGCATTTTATGAGGTAAAAGTTCTCTGAAAAACATTGTGAATATCTAAATGGTAAATGCATCCATTTTTACTTAGGTTTAGCATGCTGAAAATTTTAGGTCATGTTAGTAGCATGGAGCTAATAAGGATGGCAGCTATTATGTTCTGAATACCTTATGTAGTTCAAGGATTGCATTACTTAAATTCTACAATGATCTGAAAGAGGTAGATATTTTTTGAGATGATTGTTTTTATTTTGTTGTGAGAAACAAAAAATTCTGTTTGTGACACTGGTGTTTTTTAAGTGACAGAGGTCAAAGATTGTTTCATTAAGGTGAGGCAGCAATCAAAACATTTTTGATGTAGGTGCCCGCGATGTGGCTGTTAGCAGCACATTTTAGTGTGGGGGTCTTCAGTGAGAAAATTCAAGCTAAAAATAAGTTTAAAATTATAGGTTTCTTTATTATTCATTAAACAGGCAGTTGAAATACATGGTACTAAATTAAGTGGTAAGATTATTGTAAAATGAAATGGACAGAATATTCAATTTAATTCTTCATCAATGTGAATTTTACAATAAAATCATTGCTTATGTTTTATTATAGATGTGCTTGTTGGATCTAGTCATGCCAGGTTAGATTTAAGTAGCCAGTCAGGTTGGCACACTGTGGGGCCATACCACAATATAATTTATTAGCAACCCCTTAAAAGTATAAATACTTTTAAACTGTTTTCTACTGAAGTTTACAGAAGTTATAGAACACGCTCAAGGGTGCACTGCAGAAAGAACGTAGGTTGCAGGTAGTGTGGCTGACACCAAAATTTGTGGTCTTAGTGGGGAGCATGGCATATATCACAGCACTAAAACCCCGTCTTTATGGCTTAACAAAAAGTTTTCTTTCATATTAAATATGGTAGAGATGACTAGGACTGCTTAACTTTGATGCTGTTGCAATATCCACATCATTCAACTCTTATGTATCAATCTACATATCATTATACAAATGTTAGAAGAAAGATATAAGGAACTAGGAAGAGGGAGCCCTTGGAGTGACAGCTCAGGGCCTTTTATGGTCAACCAGTAGGTTGGTTGCTAAGGCAACAGGTCAGGATGAAGATGGCTCTGGAAAGTATGACAGGTATTCAGATCTTCTACTCGTTCCGCAAAGTTTTGGGTTCAAGCAAGTAACTTGCTCTTTCGACCACACTGAACTTACTGACACCAACTGCTTCCTCTTCTCAGTCAGCATAGACAGGTAGAGGTTGATGAGCTCCAGGTAGGAGGTGGGCGTCGTGTAGTACCGCCGGCGGAGCTCGGCGTAATAGCGCTCTGCCATCTGGGAGACACTCAGGTGGACGTTGACACACATGAGGGAAAGCTTCTCCTTCATTTCCTCATTGCCAGGGTCGACAGTTGCGAAAAATGTCTGGGACACAGAAAGCAGTGCTTCTCTGGGCCACTGTAAATAAAGAAGCAACTTGGAAAATTTGTTGGTCATTTCAATAACATGCAGGATAACAATTAGGAACACTGTACTTCTCTGGACATTTTTCTTGTCTAATCTCTCTTTTTAGCTAGATAACTTCTCATCCTAGTAAAAATGAGTTATGGTGCTGAAGGACATGAATTTCTCCCCCCATCCATTAGAAGGGAGGGGACCCAGGTCTCTAACACAGTGTCAAGCATGTAGAAGTTGCTCAAAAATATGTGCTGACTGACTGAATGAATGATGGGGCATTTGCAGAATCCCATGAATGGAATCATATACACTATGAGAACCTCATGTTCTCATTGTATTTATCATACTGTTGGAACATTGGGCGCACCACTCTAATCTGTGCTGAACACACCTCCTCTTCTTTACTCCCCTCCTGGTCTTACCAGAACCTTGGTCAGATGCAACTGTGCAGCTGACAAATCACATGGTCATGCAGATGGGACTCATTTTAAATGCACAGCAGGTAACTCTTCAAGCAGTCCAGAAAGGTCTCTACATTTTCTAATATGTCAGTTCTGTCTCCTCCTGAGTATTTCACATCCTATTTTACTTCCTCAGATGGCTAACACTTCCTCTCCATTCTCAGTTGATGACTGCTTTTTCACATTGACAGAGTAGAAACAGTTCACATAGAACTTCCTGCTCCCTGGCCATCGGCACCTCTGCTGCCCTCCCTGTCAGAGGTAAGCTGTCCATCCTCCCTGCTCAGGTCGGTCAGGTTCCTTCACTGATGACTTAGACTCATCTTTGACTATGTACTTAGGGATGTTGGTCCTTCAACATCTAATGCTATATGCTCTATCATCAAAGGATGTGTCTTTTCAGGATGGTTTTCATCATCATGCTACTTAATTTTCCCACTTAAAAATACTTCTCTCATGATCTAACACACCCTTCTAGCTCTTATTCCCAACTCTCTGCCTTCCTTTGGGCAAAGTTCTTGAAAGAGCTGCGTATACCCATCTGTGATTCTTCTCCTTTCTCTCTTAAAGCCTCTCCCTCACCAGCCAGTGAAACAACTCTTGTCATGGTCATTGGTAACAACTACATTGTGAAATTCGAAGGACTCCTCTTCCTTCGTATATTCTGTTTTGCCCTTGTTCTGTGACAGCATGAGTAGTTTCCTAGCGGCCTTTAAAGTTAACACAAATACTATAAGTTATTCCCAGACAATGTTGTACACCTTTAAATTAGGCAAGGCCATCTTCTGACTGAGGCATTTAGGAAATCACCAACCTGGACAAACCAGTCAATGGTGCAGCAGTTCACAAGGGAGGGGAACATCCGGCATCGGGACCGGAAGGCCTCCCCGACAGGGCTCATGCAGAGGACGATGTGCAGCTTCTGACGAACTCTGCTGATAAAATACTGAAACACCTGACCAAAAGAAAGATATTTTTCAGTTAAAAAACAGGATGAAGCAACAATGGAAATTACTGTTGGCAATGCATCTGAAGCTACTACTATCATGAAAAATATTAGCACAGTAGCCATGTGAGTTGCCTTGTGGAATATCCATTCCAATTTCTCTCCCTCAAGTAGTCTACGAAGATTAATTACACTTTGCAGACTCCATTGCAGGTAGGGTTCTGGCTGGGACTTGGGTCCTCCCCTTCAGTGTATTTGAGAAGACTCTTTGAGTAAAGTGGAGGGGGACATTGAAAACCAGGTTTGGCTCTGGGGCAAATGAAATTTGGGAGAGTGGGACAGGGTGCCAGCTTCCATCACAGGTGCAGAGCTTGGTGGAAATGGCATTGTCCTGCAGCTGTTGCTTTCGATGCGTCCCCTGAGCTGATTCCTGACAGGAGGATGACACAGAGCCTTGGAGCGGGCAGCTGAAGCACAGGCACCCTGAATGGTGAGTGGCTTCTGGTTTCTGAAGGAAAGGTGGCGGCAGAGCGCTCCTAACCACTGACATCCACAGCATGTGCTTTATGTTCATTCCAAAAAATTCAGTCTGCTGTTTCATTCTGTGGCCGTCTCAAATGATTCTCCCCTATGGGCTCACATTAGCTTACGTAGACTTGTCGTCTGTGCGTAGGATAATTAAAAGATATAGTTAATATTAAATAAAAAATTATTACACTAAAGACACATTGCCATGAGTCACCCTCAAAATGCTCTCCCTTGCTTGGAAAATGCTTAGCCTGAAGAAATTCTGCAAGTCTTCTTTTGCAAGTAATTTTTTTTTTTTTTTTTGGTACCAGGGATTGAACTCGTGACCTTGCACTTGCCAGGCAGGTGCTTTTGTCGCTGAGCTAAATCCCCAGCCCCAGTAATTTTTTTTTGTTGTTGTTGTTTTTGTTCTCTCACGGCTGCCCCTGACGTCTGGAATCAACACAAAACGTTTACTTTTCAACATCATTTTGACTTTGGGGAAAAACTGAAGTTGCATGGTGCCAAATCTGTTTTCATTTGACAGAAAATTGCCATTGCTGAAGCAGTGTATGGACACGGAGCACTGTCATGACAGAGGATGAGACTGCCCATTTCTCAGGCTATTTTCTGCTCCAAAATTATATTTTGGAAACACTCCAATAAACCTGTACAATATTTACAGTTCACTGTGGTGTTCTGGGTACAAACTCAGCTTGTACGATTCCATCAAGGTCAAAAAACGCAGTCAATGTCACCTTGATGTTACGTCTTGATTGACGTTGTCTCTGCATGACGTCATTTCTGGGTGACGTGAACTGGGCGATTTCCACTGAGGACCCTGGTCTCAGGACCATGACGAGAGACCCAAGTTTCCTCCTCTGTGTGCTCTTGAGCTGCAATCTGAAGCAGCATGATCACACAACTCCAGTGAAATTGACAAAAATGTCATGTTAATGCATTGCTTGTGGTCTAGGATTTACAGCACACTTTGAAACACACCTTCTCTGTACTGTGGCTCACAACTGTCTGACTGCATTGAACATGTTGAAAGATGTCTCACACTTGTTACTAGGGTTCAGCCGGGTGCTTCCTTCTACTGGAGGCCTTCTACATACTCCCTTAAGGGATCTGTGGATGGCTGAATGAAGACCAACTTTTTCTTTAGAAATCACATAATTATCCCGGTGTGTGTTACCTCATCTCTATTTCCCTCAGAAATTCCGACTTCTTTTGCTTTTGGCCTGGTGGCTGCTAAAACCTGCTCCAGTTCATCCTTTTCAAATAAATTAGGCACTTCCCCTGAATTCAGGATGTTATTTATATCCTCTAGGAACTCTTCTGCTACTATCTGCAGAAGAAAGCAGAGCGATCTCTGTAACTCAATCATTTTACATGTATGACATTTAAATTACAAAGCAAATAGTTATTTTAAAATTTCTATGAGTTAATTTCATCTTTAAGAAATGATAATATTAAAAATTAGATGAATTCCAGCACTTGGGAGGCTGAGGCAGGAGGATCACTTCAAGTTCAAGGCCAGCCTGAACTGCATAGTGAAACCCTATCTCAAAAAAAAAAAAAAAATAGATGAAATCCTAAAATTCTAGCATAGCATGCATACTGATTTTTCACTTTTCCTTCCTGTTTTGTTTCTTAAAAGGCATCCATATCTTACCTGGTTCAAGCCATCTGTGCCAAGTGTTTTATGTTCTGTCTCTTTGAGTTACTGTGGTATTATAAATATTAATCCACATTTTTGTAGAGTATTCAGCATATTTTAACAATAAATATGGGAGCGGATGCAGCATGGAGTTGCCAAACCATACATTTCCATGGACACGGGCGGTTTTCAGACTAACGGTTTACGTCATAAAAACATTTTTTGGCCCATAGCTTTTTCCCCTAGATGGATTATTTTCTTGGAAAAAGTTCTCAGGAGTGAAATTAGCAACTAAAGTGCATGGATATTTTCTGGATTTTGAAGATTTTACTATTTCTCATTCAATTCAAGTATGACTTTAATAATTTTTAATATTTATTTTTGTTAACTTGGAAAGCATAAATGTTTGTTTTGGGAGAATTTAATTTGCATGTCTTTGCTTTTTAGCAAGGGCAAATGTTATTCTATGTATTTCCATTAAAAAATCTGCTCAAACTCTGTAATTATTTCTATATTAGGGTGTTCTTTTAAATATAAATGGCTAATTTATACATTGTGAAATAAAGCTTTTGTCTCATAATTGATGCAAATATTTAAAAGTAATCTATCATTTATACTTTTGTTTCAGTAAACTTTTTGATTATATAGAAATTGGAATTTTATTACAAGGTATCTGTTACCTTATTTTCTGTTTTTCCTCATATGAATTTGCCTTAATAATGTCTGTTAGTTAGAAATACTTTCTCTTTTTGTCTGAATTTTTGTTATTTTTTCTTTTACCTTGCAGTTTCCTGTTTTTACTTGTCTTGATACTTCCTTGTATTTTTCCCTAAATTTTTAAATAAACTATTTTTGGTTGCTTCTATAATTTTTAATTCAAATCTAGATTTTATTTATATTAAGTCTACTGTTCCTATTCTCTGAGTAGAGATTTTGATTTTATTGCTTTTTATATGAATATTTTAAAATTCTGAGCCACATCATTAATTTCTCCCTTAATTAAAGGAATGAGCAAAAATGTTATTATAAAGATTATGCTTTCTAAAATTTAATGAAAACCTTATTTAGGTCTAATACATGATTATTATTTTGCAAATTAATACTGCTTATAGTGTTTTAAAAACTAAAAAGAAGTTTAAAACATTTATGAATCAAATGTGTCACTTTTTAATTCCTTGGTTCATTTTTAGAAAGTTATTTTCCCTTGAGGTGGAAATACTTGAGTGTAGGCCATACCAGCAAGCAAGCCCAGTCTGGGAGCCAACGCCATGTGCAGGCCGCCACTGGACTGGAACAGCCGGTCCCCAGTCTCTCCCCATGAGTCACCACCATTCATGGACCAGGGGTAGAGAGAACAAGGCCACACCAGCAAGCAAGCCTGCCTGGGAACTAGCACCATGCATGGGCCTCCGCCAGACTGGAATAGGCAGATCCCAGTCCCTTCTGGTGCACGGGCTGGCAAACAAGAAGTACCAATCATCCTCTCCTTCCATCCCCATAAGTGACAGGCTTATCCAGAGAAACACAGGCTGTGATGGTAGATATGGAGGTGAAATGCAATTGGATGCCTGTGGTGCTTTGGTGTTTCACTAATATTGCAGGGCTAGGGCCAGTGGTCTGATCATAGGTTCAGAGGACAGTGGTACACAGTGAGACATCTAGCGGGGATCTCCTTCTGAAGGCTGCAGCCATTGTTGAATCACTATGGTCTTGTTTTGGAAGTCCTATATTGTTTCCATTATTTTGTTGGGTTGGGTTTTATTCTCTTGTTTTGTTTGATTATGTCAAATTCTATGGCAGGAGCAGCTATTTCAAAGATAGCAAGATACATTATGGTAGCAATTTTGGATTTACTATTGGCTTGTTTTGAAGTCTTTTATTGCATTCATTGTTTTGTTTTTACTGTTTCTATTCTGTTCTGTTCTGTTTGATTTTTACTATGTCCAAAGTTATCTGCAGCTATTTTGAAGACATCAAAAAGCATTACGGTAACTATTGTTGATTTCATTATGTATTGAAGTCCTATATCTTTTACACTTTTTTTTTGGGGGTTGGTTTTATTCTGTTTTATCCTCTTTAAAATAAAATAAAATAAATTTAAAAAATATTTGGGTGCAATCAATGTTGAAAATCCTCAATCATAGAATTCAAGACTAGTTAAATTGACCATTGTAGGTACAATTTGACCTGAAACATAGTCCTTATTTTTTTTTTTTTTGCACAAAGCATATTTTTATGATTGTATTTAGGTAATCATTTTCTTTTCTTTTTTCTTTTTTTTTTGGTACCGGGGATCAAACTCATGACTGCATGCTTGCAAGGCAGGTGCTTATGCTGCTGAGCTAAATCCCCAGCCAGTAATCATTTTCTTACATGTACTTCTGAAGAAAGTTTACTACCTTCTGCTACCTTTGTCTTTTTACCCTACAAACAGTTAACTTTTTTCTCTTTCACTTTTGACCATAATTACTTAGCATTTAAAGGATGCAACTGGGTAAAACAAATAAAAAATATATCACGAAAATCTTTTACAAGGTGCAGGAGATCTGTTATCAGAAGCAAGGATACTCTGAACTTCATCTTTCAAAACACATGCTGGACTGTGCCACTGCTGGGTTTCCTGTTCTTACACATGGGCTATTTACATACCTGGGTGTCTGTGAAAAGGAAAACCATATTTTTGTCCTCTACACCAGCCATTTTGTACAACTTCCTCAGGTCCTCATGGAAAGTATCATAATTATATCCCCGGCTAAGTTCGATCTGGAAACATTTGTAGCCACATATATGAGCTGCAAATCTGGTAAGAGACTGCTTTCCTGTGCCTCCCACTCCGACCAGCAGGGAATTGCCTCGTTCCTGACGGATCATCCGGGCAATCCTGCAAGAAACAAAGCAGCAGGTTTACTTCTGGTTCACAGACCTGGCTTTTGCCCAGAGGGCCGACTGGATTAGGAAGGCTGGGAAACTGAGGAGCCTGGTGAACAGTACTGCTGGGCCTTTTTCCTTTTCCATCTCTTCCCTGTCTCCTAGAAACCTGTGACTCTCTGTCCTAGAAGCATAAAGTAATATTTCAAATAAAGTAAGATGAATTGAAAATAAAGTATAATTTCTTCCATGTCAAATGGGACTTTTCCAGGGATCTTGCCTAGTCTAGGTCTCCATCGATAATAATTTTGATATTGGCAAGCCCAGGTCTCCATTTCTGAGGAGGAGGATCGGGTCTGAGACATGCCGGTCAGAAGGAGGGATCGATGGGAACAAGTATCACAAGAAATCAGCAAAGCTTTAGAAAAGTTCTGATTCATGTTAACAAGAATTTTACAGAACCACTCTAATCATGATGCTAGACAAAACATTCAGGAAAAAGGAAGGAAAAACATGTGAGTTTAGGAAAAACTGGAGAGAGATGAAAGACCCTGACTGAAACTAGACTGACACTTCTATGGAAGATGAACTTCTATGGAACATGAACTTCACAAATATACCAAGCAGAATATGGGAAGTAAAGGATGCGCTCAGGATGAGCTTTCTCTGGAATACAGGGGAAAATGAATGGTATCAAAATGAGGAGAGAGAAAGTGGAAAGTGGGCAAATGCAGAGGAGTAAATGGGATCATAGAGGCTACATAACAGCATTCATAGAAGCAGAGAGAAGAGGGAATGGAATTGATTGAACAGCGACTGAGATAATAGCCACTGTCATCATGAAAGGAAATCAAACAAGAGAGATTTAATTTTAAATCAAACATTAAATTTTCTGTGTTATTTACTCTCCCATCACTGGGACACAATGCCTAACACAACCTATGGGAGAAGAGGTTTATTTGGAGTCGCAGTTTCGGTGGGTCCAGTTCATGGTTGGTGGCTGCAAGGCAGGAAGGGCACAGTGAAAGGTCATGGCAGGGGACAGCCACTCATGCCCTGGCATCCCAGAAGCAGAGAGCAAGGGAAGAGCCAGGGACAAAAATGTACCCTGCTAGCTCACAGCTCCCTAGTGACCTGTGTTCTTTGATCAGGTCCCACCTCTGAGCATGAGACTTTTGGGGGATATTTCAGATCTAAAACATAACAATTTGCAAACCTTTCCTAAAACAATTCTTGAATATATATAGACGTATAAATAAAATTTAAAAACCAAGAAGGGGGAAACAGATGTCAGTATAAAGTGATCAGTGTGTACAAGAGTCAGGTCTACACAGCATATTGTCATTGAGTGCTAAAAAGGCTAATAAATTCTTCTTAAAAAGAGAAAGATGGAAAATGGACAGATAATTCTCCTTTCTTTTTCCCTTTCCTTCCTTCTCCCTTCCTTCTTTCCTTCCTTCTTTTCTTTCTTTCTTTCTTTCTTTCTTTCTTTCTTTCTTTCTTTCTTTCTTTCTTTCCTTCTACCAGGGATTAAACTCATGATCTTGTGCTTGCCAGGCAGGTGTTTACACTACTGAACTAAATCCTTGGCCTGATAGTTTCTTTTTAAAAGATAATCATTGTTTAAAATCTCAGATTAGACCAGTAGAAACTACAAATCATGGGAGAAATGGAAAAGCAGGTTTCTTTTCTGTTTTGCACCAGAAGGACCTACCTACCTGGTTACCTACCTAGTTACCTTCCTATTGACCTTGTTTTATTTATGATTCTGATAACTGGGGAGAACTAGGCTCAACTATTTTAAAATTATAATGGCTTTTTATAAATTATGAAAGTATAATCTCACTGGAACTTATGAGAGATTACCACTGCCAACCCTTGCCAATGTCAACCCTATAATGACAGAATTAATTCTGGCCAGCTCTCTATGACAGGCAAGCAGAACACATAGACTATCTACACTCAAGTGTCCAACATGTAGGGACTTGAAAATCTGTAAAATAAAGAGCACAGTGTCCTGTGATCTTTGGAGCCAGGGTGGGTGGGGGTACTATATATAGCATGAGGCTAGAACAGGCATCTATAACAATGTATTTAAGGATGCTTTTCCAGGACAGACCCCTGACTCCCTGCCTTTACCTAGGATCCTCTAAAACGACAACAAGCTTTCAGATTCGTCTCTTTCATCTCCATACCCTCTTCTGTTCCTCTGGAAACTTTGCTCTTCTAATTTGCTGTCTGTCTTGATAACATGTCTTTGTCTCACCAAGTTATGACTTATGTATCAAATCCTGCTTCCCAACTGTGAGTGTGTGTGTGTGTGTGCCTGTGTGTGTTTTATGGTCTATGGACTAAGGATGTTTTTAGCTTTTTTTAAAAAATGGTCAAAAAATGTCAAAAGAGGAACAACATTTCCTGATTTGTGAAAACTATGAGAAATTTCAACATTAGCATCCTTAAAGTATTACGGGAACACACCCTAGCTTGTGTGTCACTGTCTGTGGCTTCTTATACATTGTGTGGCAGAGTTGAACAGGTGCAACAGGAACTGTATGGCCTGCAGAGCTTGGAATATTCTTTGTCTTCCTTTTACCAAAGAAGTTTGTCATCTCCTTCCCCAGAACCTTTGCCAACTTCTTCCCTAAAACAAGGAAGACCCATAGCTGTGGTCTTCATTGCTACGTCTCTGTCATGGTACACATCTAATGGAAGACAAGCATTCTGCTCATTTCTTTTCAGTTACTGGTATGAATAAAAACTGAAGACCAAAAGTTTTTTCATAATGCATTGGTGTGGGGCCGGGGATTTAGCTCAGCGGTGTAAGTGCCTGTGTGGCTGGCGTGAGGTCATGAGTTCTATCCCTGGTACCAAAAACCAAACCAAACCAAACCAAACCACAATGCTTAGGTGGATAAGATATTGAATATAAACATTTTTCACTAGCTATGCTATGCTTTTTTCATTTCATGTATCTCTTTACTTATTGTAGTTTTATCACTTTTATCTGGGATTATTGAAAACAAAAGCTTTGTCTATAATGACAGTTTTTTTCCCTGAACAGTACATATAAGTGAATTCTCAGTAAGAATCCTTTAATGTAGTAGACAAACTACATTCTATGTAATATAGTAGACTGGATATTAGTGGCTTGTATTTTAAAGAGAACCATTCACCCATTCTTGGAGTGTGGTGATAGCTTTGGGGCATGTGATAGCTAGGAAAAGCCTGATGTGTCTGCACTTTGAAAGCACAGGCTCTGAAGAAAATTTCCCCCCTCTGAGTTGGGAAGACTAATCCACTTATCCTATGCTAAAAACAGAAAGCCAAACCAAACCAACCAAACAAACAAGCAAGAAAGCAAAACAAAAAACCAAACCAACTAAAGTATCACCAAGAAATGGACATGTTGTGCAAGATAAATTACTGATCATAACTCACATTCAAAATGAAACCCTTTTCCCTGTCAATTAGCAGTAGGTGTTGGAAAGCTCTTAGAAGTAGAAATATGTTCCCCTGATTCCAAACTACTAATCCTCTCGAAAAAAAGACAACACATCTATACATGAAGGTCCTTTGGGTGTCTGAAAACCAAATCTCCACCATTCTACAACTGGTTTTTAATTTTCTCCTTTAATATTTTAAACAAATCTAAGTTCCCAGTAGTTCCCTTTCATGAAGGTAAGAATGATTATAAATATAATTAAGCTGGATTTGCCAATCATCTGGTCTGTTTTCATGGAAGTCTCAGACCAGAGGGCTGCCATCATTACTGGTTTTCTTTGTCCCTTTCTTTCCCCCTCTTGTCTCTCTCTCTCTCTCTCTCTCTCTCTCTCTCTCTCTCTCTCTCTCTCGACTTACAGCTTCCTAAGTTATGGAAATAAAAACTTTTAGGGGATAATGTGTGGATATTCTGGTCGGGGCACTGATGGGAAGCAAATGATATTTTGACAACCTGATGACAAAGGATCATATCTTTTAATGTAAGCTGTGACAAACATAGCATCCAAATTAGAGTTAATTAAAGAGCAGAGATGTAGGCTAGGCAGAAGAGTTTATTTGCCTATGGTTTAGTGAAGAAGTGCTGGAATTTAATCAGTCTTAACAAGGACCTGCATTAAAATGTAGCTGACATAGGGAAACCAAAAGCCAATAAAATCTTTCTCCAATAGTAGATCACGGAAAATTCCATTCTCACTCATATTTTGTACTGCTTACTTCACAGAATGTGGCATCAAATCTGATTACTACCTTTTAAGTGGAACATGGAAAAGTTATGAAATATTAAGGATATTGAAGGCCAGAAATACATTTTAATGGGTACCTTCAAAGATCTGGGATGATTTTGCCTGGAGAAGATAAAGCTAAGAGAAGTATGGGAAAGATTTTCAAATATTTGTGTGTTGTTATGACAATGAGTAGGCCTGTGTTGGGTGGGAGGACCTGAAGCCCAGTTAGATCCAAAGGACTGAATATGGTTCCCCACTCCGTGACTCACTCACTAAAAGACTTTGGAGAATTTCCCGCATTGCTCTGTGGCACACTGCGTTCTCCAAAAAAAATGGCTGCAGTAATGTTTTGCTCTCACCTTCTCTTGGATGTCATAAGACACAGAGTCTGTTTTTTTCTTTGAATGTGTATAGACATCTATGTCTGCTTTGACTAACAAGAGTATGGTGGAATTGATGATATGTGATTTCCAAGGCTTCTGCCTGCTTTTCTGTCTTAGACCACTTGCCTTTGGAGCCCTGGGTCATCACATAGGAAGCCCAGACACTCTGATATTGCCATGGAGAGAAATGTAGAGAGGCAACATGGAGGCGAGATGCTCCAGATGCTCCAGCTGCTGCTGAGTGCAATTGAACAGAAACTCCAAGAAAGATTTGCCCAGGACACTGAAAGGTGATGATAAAAGTGAAGCCAATATACGCTGGAGTGGCTAAAAAAACCACTAAAACGTTCTCTGAGCCTTACTTAAAAGGAGACTATGACACTGAACCAAGAGAGATGTTGTGACAGTTAAATGAGATGCTCTAAGTCATGATTTTCTATGCACACTGGATGCCATTATTATTCCTGCTGCATATGATGGAACCAATGTCAGAAATCACAGGAAGCAGATGGCTTGTGCTGAAAGGGTCATTTCAACACAGAGTTGCCCAACGGAACAGGAACCACTTCATAAAGTGATGTGTGCCCCAGGGATCGTGGCTACACAGGATGGATGCCCACATCTCAGGGACATTCCTCCAAGGCTACTTACAGGGGACAAGTCAGATTCGTAAGCACATAGAGTTTATGATCAGGATTCACCTTGTTTGCTGTATTTTGAACTTCTTTCATTTAGGTAGATACGTCATTAACTTTATTAGAAGGTATATGTATCATTTCAAATCACCTCAGATTCTTTTAGTAACAAGACAGGACATTATAAAAACAAAAGCAAACTTTTAATATTTAGCAAAAATAATAACTCTCATGATTCCATAGAAAGTTCACACCATATCTATTTAAAATATCTTGTAAGTTGCATTGGGAATTACTAAAACTTTAGTCCATCTAGCAATCTATTGGACACTTATAGAATTTTACCTTGAAACATGTTCTATGGCATCCTGGAAGAACACCAAGCGTACTTCTTTGGGGTTTATGAGGTTATAATCATCAAGATAGTCCTGTAGGACGTTTGCGATTTTGTCCATATCAGGCATATCATCATAAATCCGTTCAATCTTCTCTATGCCAAACTATAAGATGATTAATGCGAGAAGAACCAAGTTGGGTCAGTACTGACACATAAATACACCCAACATACACAGTCTGGGAAACCCATTTCATTTAACTTCTTTAAACAGCACACTGCAATTTCAATGATTTTTGTAATAACATCCACGAAGGACCTTAAAATAGGGTTTTCGTTTTTCTCACAATCCCACACTCTGGTTTCATCTTTTTTGTTTGAGGCTGTGAATTTGAAAAGCTATCTGGCTGAAAACTATTCCTGGGAAACTGTCATTGTTATAAACAATCTTGTTTTAATATAAGTAGTTTTTACACAGCAGTCACCTAGGGTTACATTGTTGAGAATGAGAATTGTGTAAACCAAAAGGAGTTAAGTCCTGTTTGGACCCAGTGAGGTATTTTTGCTCTAGTAACTGTCCTGAGTACACTGGAACTTTCACTGAAATACCGAGGTGATGCTGAAAGAGTTCAGCTCTTCTTTCTGCTTTGCTTTATTTCCCTGTTTAATAATATCATTACTAGAAAAAGACAGAGGATACAATATTAAACAAAAAAACCTTTGGACTGTATTTTTAATGGTAAATTTAAACAGGTATATTTCACACATACAAATTATTTATTTTTATCTTGCAGGGGGCAGTACTCTTTTGGAGGGTCTTTTGAGTGGTGAGATCCTAACACATTTAATGTAAGTGTGTGCTCAGTCATGCTGAGCCAGTATTGGCTGGGAGCCTGCTGAGTTCCTAGTTTTACGGGAGAATCCAGAGGTCCTGTCCTCTGAGATGGGGACACAGGTCCCTGTACCACCATAAAGCTGGTAAAACAGGGAGGCTGCCTGCCAATGTAGGTGTGGCACTTGAAAGGAAGACCTATTTTAGGCAAGTCAGTATATAGACATTACTGGGAGCAGATGTGAGACACTTGTAAGGAAATATAAAAGGAGTTAAAGATAATGGAAATTTTGCTTCTAATGGAATTATCCTGAAGTGATGGGCTAACTCCATTAGCAGGGAGTAAACAGGGGTTGAATGGCTTCAAGAATATAGTGAGGGATTCTAGGTCTGAGTTAAGACACAAACCTCTGCTTTCTTCCAAATCGAATTCGCTAATGGCTGTCTGATTCATACTGTTATTAAAACAAGGATAACTAGATTTGGGCAAATCTTTTTTTTTTTTTCTTCAGTAAATGGCAATATTTTCAATTTTGCAGGTTCACTGTCATTACTGCTGTCCTGCAGAAGCAGTCATGCAAATGCTACGCACACGCACACGCGTGGCTGCATTCTGATGAAACTTTGTTTACAAGAATAGGCTGCAGGTGGACGTGACCCATGGCGCCTTGGTTTTATCCACACCCAGTCTGGGTATTTAATTTGAGCAGATGTAAAGTCCCCATGGAATACCTGCATGGAACACAGTGAATGCTTGCTGACCTTCAAATGCAGTCAAATCAATAAGCCGTACTTGCCTTAATGAAGTCTCCAAAGATGATGGGTTTATTTAAAAAATATTCCAGGCCAATTGCAATTCCAAAATGTTTGTCTGTTAAAAAGCAGAAACAGTTTTCAATAGAACGACAGGCTTGAATGCTGCATTTTAATGATAGGGTATGCAAACAGCGTGAGCGGTTACCGAGAAGCTCAGTTTAGTGTAAATGAAAACTGAAAGTCTTGTTAACATGCGTGCCTTTAGTTTGGTTGGTAATATCCAAAGTTTAAGATTAAGAATACTTGATAAATATTTAAAACTTTTGTTAAATAATAAATATCAGATACTTAATAAATAAGAAGTACTACACCATTACTGTGGCTTCTTAGACAAAATATTGTTTCTCCTACTTTCCTTCCTCTCCTTAAAATTTTATAGTGAATTAAAACTAGTGATACTTTCTGAACTTTAAAAAATTATTTTTGCAATATTTTATATATTTGAACTATCAAAGAAAATAAATTTTACTCATGAATGACCAAGGTTCATTACCCAGGTGATTTTCCTTTATGGAAACCAAATGGCTACCCACTCCTAAAGATGACTGTAAACTGCAATGTACTACAAATATGTGCTAATAAAACAAAGAAAAGTTTAAAAAGCAAGATACAAAAGCAAAAACAAACCAACTAAGCAACAAAAACAAAACAAAACAAAACCCCCCAAAAGAACCAAATTGCTTTTCTATATGAAAAAAAAAAAAGAATGAGTAAATAAAGGTTTATATTTACTGGCCATTTCTGTTAAAATGACATGGAAGTATTGCTTATCTTCATTATTAATCAGACGATCGTGGAAGACTCTTTGACATTCATGGCAAAAGAGTCTAAATATCTGAATTTCTTCTCTTATTGTTCCTGAATCACATTGAAGAATACCTGTGTTTTAAGAAGACAAAAAAAAAAAAAAAAGAAAAGAAAGAAAGAAAAAGAAAAGAAAGAAAAATTCTACGTTTGTGAAATTTCTAGTTATAGCTAACTAACTAGGAAACACTTAAATCCAGCTTTACCCCCATTAGCAGAAATGAGTGCTTCACCAGTACATGGTAATAATGGTGATTTCATGTTTTGAAAGCAAAACTAGGATATTTATATGACAAAAACATTTCCCCCCTTGCTTTCTTGACATCTGCTTAATCAAACATCAGTAAGCAATATGTTAGGTGAACTGTTACATTTCTCTAAAAAGATACATGTTTATTTATCTCAAAACTTTCTTCCTGATGCATATATATTTTTCAAAATACTCATTCCCTCTCTTCCTGACTCAGTGTTCAATGCTCATCAAATGCTGCTGGACCTTCTGGCTGCTATTCAAGTGATTCTGTGTTCTTTTTAATTAATATAAATGTTGAGAATGGGATGTGAGTTATGGAAGACTTGAACAAGGACATGCCATGGGATTGCTAGGTGAGTCATGGGCACCCGGGTATAGGATTCTACCTAGAGATCTGGAAGCCAATAGAAATGGAAGCAGGACACAGATCAGAGAATGAGGATTCGATACAATACCTTGCACGCATTTTGATAAATCCCTCAAGTTAAAGACATAGTGGGACTTGGCTGGTGTTGGCAGGAGATCAACACTCATTCTGTTATAAATCTCAACTGCAGCTTCTACAATGTTCGATGCAGTTTGCTTTACAGCTGGTGTGAAGTCACTCAGAAAACCATTTAAGATGGCCTAGGAGCAGAAATATAACATGAGAGGGTTAGGTTCTTTTAACTAAGTATTTATCTTTCAAATACTCTTGCTCTGATCGTTTTTTTCCCTAATAACACCCAGAAAGCTAAATGCCAACAGAATGGTATCACATCAAAACTCTTCTGTTCAGAATGTGTTTTCGCAAATGGGTTTGCTCCTGACCTCTGTCTTGGGGTGTCTGACTGGCATTCATGGCTGACTTGTGAATATTCCAGGAACCTCTGTTAAGTAATTTAAGATCTTTGCTGACTGTGGGTCCGGAAGATCTTAGGGCAGGGTACAAAGTCATCTAGAAATGAACTGAAGTCTTCTATGGGCGAATGACCAACAATCACACAGACTTCACCTCCATGGATATTTATTTGTTTGTCAGGAATTGAACTCAGGTCCTTGTGCTTGCTAGGCTGGTGGTGTGCCACTGAGCTATATCCCTGGCTGATTCATGGATATTTAAAAGTATCACATACTAATAAATACGAGCTCTCCTGCCTCTCATTCCCAGCACGGTACCTGCTTCTGCTCAGACCTGGAACTTGGAAATCTCTTCTGATACCTCCCATCTGTCCCCCTTAGTCAGTCTTGAATACACTACTTGAATCCACCTGCTTCCTTCTGTGGGCCCTGACACCACTCCACTCTGTCTCCCACTCTTTTCCATTTGGACTTCTTCCCTCCTTCAGTCCTTGGCCCCTCCCACTGCTACTCTCCTCGCTCTTTAACCAGGAAAACCCCAGCATAGCTCCCCTTGACATCCGCCCTCCGCCACCTTGCTCACCTCCCTCCTCGTCCCCATTGCTCACAGTTGCAGTCACATTGGCCTCCCCACCTCAGGCTCCTTCCTCCCTCAGTCTCCACACTTGCTCTCCTTTTTTTTTTTAATGCTTTCAAGATATTCTTTATGGTTTTAGATTTTGATCTCATATATAAAATATTTCAAAATAACCAGATTATTTGTTTTCACTGGACCCTCTTCTGAATGTTAGTTTCAACAGCTTATGCAACTATCTGTATCTTGAGGTGTACTCCTGGGTTCCTGACATGAATTTAACATTCTCCGCATGGCCAGTAGTTTGAGTAGGAGCATCTCAAAGCCGGCTGTCACATATGACAGAAATATGGTCAGTTGTGTGTGATAGAAAATAGAAAAATTGAAATGAATGACTATATATGAGAAGGAAGAATATACATATATGTATATTAAAAACATGAAAAATTCCAACTTGTTTATTCTGTCATGCAAATAAAATGCGATTTATAAAATAGATCTCATAACTGTGTGTTATCTATATTCCATAGTTATTTAGATATAACTGTGCATGTATCTATATTTCATCTGTTGTTTATCTGTCTCTGTTATGAAAGTTCCATGAGGCCAGAGATGGCATTTGTTTTATTAAAAATGGTATACTAACATCTTGCATATAATAAGTGCTCAGTAAATATCTGTTTAATGAATGAATGAATGGCCACTTAATTGATATTCATAAATGAAAATTAGCATTTCATTTTAGAGGTTTCCAAAGGTCACAGCCTATGGGTCTGGTTATATTATGTTTCACAACTTTGCAAAGCTCCCACAAGAATATGCACACAAAATATAGCCAGAATTCTCATAGTTGGGGAAGGACGCTTTGGCATGAGGGTATTACTAGTATTTTATAGAACTGATCATGGTTTTCAATTACTGCTGTTACAGCTTTCTAATTAAAAATCACATTTAGTGACAGCATCATCAATTTCATTTGTTGCATGTTCTTTAGGATATATACTGATGCATATTTTGGCAAATAAATTTCCAACAAGTAAACAGTCAGGTGTGTATAAACTGTGATTTGAGGAAGGAATCACCTGTAACATACATCTTCCAAATCTGTGCAAACCATGCCTGGTCGTTAGTGATACGTTGCACATATGTATAGTTGGGCTAACTTGCAACAGATAAAGAGACCACACCATAGACTGCCTTGTAAGTAGTGATTAAAAATATTACATATATTACATTATACATAAAATAATGATGTCTATATATATACAATATATATTTTACAGGTTTCCTTTATACAATATAAATAAATCATTTATTATATGTATTGCTAACAAATTAGTTCACTCTCCTCTTCTTCAGTTCTTCCTCACCCATACAATGACAGAGGGCAGGGAAAATGAGCTACAAACTCCTGGGTCTTGCTTAGATGGATGTGTTTAAACATGAGGTCCATGGGCCTAGAGAAAATCCTTTTTTTCCAATAAGTGAAGTATCCTGATTGTTCTGGTAGTGAGGGAAATACTACAAATCCCCATCTGAAGCCAGACCCTTGTAATAGGCCCTGGAATCTGTGTTGATTCCTCTCATTCCATTTCCACTCATGTTGGAGATCACTATGAAGCGGCTCTGAGCAGGATTTAAAGTTAACTAATTGACTTTCTATGTTTATGTGTGAGTCTGTCCTAGGCCTAGGGCCCTTGACTGGTGATGGGAGCTGATTCGTAATAAGTGAACCTCTAAGAATCACTCGTCCTGGCTGAGACCTACAGTGGCCTGTGATGCCGGAGATACCTCAAAGGGCAAGATAAGGCCACAGTTGCAGACACTTGGCTCAAACACCAATTAAGTAGATAGAGACTGCAGCTGCAGGCCGCTCACTCCTGCAGTCTCACTCCTACCATACATGTCATCATGGAGATAGGACGGTTCTCCTAAATTGGCATAATTTACTACTTGAAGTCTTTGAAGTGACTCCCAAGGTCCTGCCAGTTCCCACACTTTCCTCAGGATGCCCTCTCTTTGTTTGAAAACCTAATAAATATGGGTGGCCCAGAAAAGCTCTTTGTCTCAGGCCCCAGAGTCTTGAACTTTGCTAGAGGGTTTTGATCTTCCTGGAGCCCTAAAATCATACTGCTTGTCTCATTTATTTAAGTCTTTACCGTACACTCCTTTAGGAGATTGGGGATCTTGGCCAGGTCCCGATACACTCATAGCTTGTACGCATTTAATTCTGGCTGTAAGTTACAGGGGGAAGAGGCAGCTCCATCCCAGCCTGTGGTTGATAGATGATGTTCCTGTGAGTGGCACATTCCCATAGTTGTGACAATCCCACAAGAGGCTGAGGGTTAGGAACAATTTCTTCCCAAGGAACCAGACTCTACCTTTTCCTTCTCACTCAGGAAAGTATTTTGGAATGAGTATGATGTTTTTGTAGGTATAACCTTGAATTTGCCTTAACTCTTAAAGAAATGAAGTAATTTTCTGATTTATCACTTTTAAAATGAAGCCTAAGTTACTCGGGACACCCCTCAGGACTCACAACACATGAGGGTCTGCATAACATGGGTAGGACTCACTCATTCCAAACCCGAAATGTAAAAGCAATGTAAACATTCTAAAAATAATTGGTGGCAGGACTTTAAAATTCTTCTAACAGCTATGGCCATACCCCTTGCTGCTTCATGTTTTGTTGTATATACTTTGGTACTTAATTACAAGTGATATGAGTGATAGGGCGCTATCTTCTCATATTCTATTTTTTTTTTGAGACAGGGTCTCACTATGTAGTTCAGGCTGGCTTTAAACTCACTATGTAGCTCAGACTGGCCTCAAATTCAAGGCAATCCTCTTGACTCAGCCTCCTGAGTGCCAGTCATATTCTAAAGCACTCTCTTGAAGTTTTTTGTACATCGTTTTGGTGTTAGCTCCTAAACAACTTACTGAAACTATTTAGTTTATTAAAAATCATTTTCCAGGGAGGTAAGCCATGCCAGCATGAACAGAGAAGCCCTCTCCATGTACAAGAGGTTGGGTACTTGGTGGCTCTGCTCTTTTCTCTAAGAGGATCCCTACTGGAAGAAGAGGCTGATTCTGGCAAATGTGGAGACTCAATTAATTCCCACATCATTGGGCACTTGGTGAAGAGGTCAGCTTCGCCAGACCAATCCCCTGAGCTGTCTTATTCTCTGCATTCGCCCATCTCCTGTGTCCAGCCTCTGGGACTGCTTCACCCCAGGGCCTGGGATCTCTTCCTTCTTGTCAGTTCCCATCCTCCACCGACATCCACTCAAAACTATCCTGTCTCGGCCCTGCTGGCTGCGCATGCTCCAGTCATGCTGCTTCAAGTTCTCACATCATTCTGCTCAAAATGAGGTTTTACATTTATCAAACACTTCTGTGGGGCACTCACAGGGAAGCTGCCATTATTTTAAAGTACTTAAAGGATGGGGAAGTGCCCCTTAGGGACTTTAGTACAGGTGGAAGAAAACTGGGTTATTGCTCACAGTGGCCCACAATGGAGAGATGATGTGGAGCTTGGGGTCAGGAGTGTTAGGCATTGTGTGTGGGGCAAGGGGACACTCAGGCTTGGAGGTCAGGTCTGAGACACAAACGCCGAAGGCATGAGGAAACAGCAGCCGGCTGCTCTCCCGGTGCCATGGTTACCGGCTTTCTGCTCAGGAAAGGATGGATGGACTCTGTTGAAAGTCACTAAGACGTTTGGTGGGAGCCTTGGAACACATGGGTTTATTTTTCCCTCTTCTACATTTACATGCACACTCACCTGAAAAATTTGTTTCAGGCTGTGCTCTGAGGGCATCGGGAGGCAGAACATGCTGAAGTGGCGGATGAAGCGGGGGGTCACAGGGTTGCGGCCTCCTCCTGGAGGTGCACAAGCTGATACGATCGTTACATCCTGCATGGAGAGGAATCCACTCGGGTCACCCAGCAGAGACCGAGATGAGATCTGTCCTTCCCAATGGCAAGATTCACAACCAATGCTTTTGGAGGACCCATCAGGAGCCAGCATAGCATTACATTTTTGTATACATGCAGTGACATAGTGGCATGATTGCCCAGGAGGTCACTACTCTCACTGTCATTTCATAGATTGAAAAGAAAAAAACCAACCAAGGCCCTGGATGTTTAAATAAGTTGCTCAGGGTGAAAGGAAAGGTTGGTAACATCAGGCCACCTGGGCTACCTGCAGAGTGGGAACAGAACTGCAGGTGCATAGAGACCAGTCACCCCTAATGATGGCAAAGCTATGGCGTGCGTGCTGCAGCGGGCACTCAGAACCCTTTCTTTTGGCATGCAAGCCAAGTCACCTCAGGCCCTGCAAGTGGGCAGCTGAAATATTTCAAATGTAAAAGTGCATTTAGAAAATTCTACAACATTTGCAGAAAATCCTATCAACCATCAGGAAATCCACAAGGAATTTTCTAACATTGTAGCAGCTGCAAAGTAGAATTTTAGTAACAGATTTTTTTTTTTTTTACAGTTACATAAGATGGAGACAACCCTATGTTTTCTTATTTCTCCAGATGGAGCCAAGTTGGAAGAACTTGATCTTTTCTGCTTACACTGGTTAGACTTTAGAAATCTGGAAATGGACCTATTAGAATTTTAAGAACACTCTACCTGGAAAAATAAATTCTGTGACCTGCATGCAACACTTGAGAGGACAGAGTGTGAAGGGTATTCATGGCTGGTAGTTCTGAAAATGAAATCCTTAAAGTGAGGAATTCCTTGCCAAATAATTATAAGTCAATGGAAGCACTTGGGGTTGCTTTTCTTATTTTGCTTGGATCGTATTATGCTTGTGAGGTGCTGTTTTCAGCTTTGAATTATACCAAATTTGATATAAGAGATAGACTAAAAGGTGACCAGAATGCCGCATATAATCCTCTCAAACTAACAAAGTACGAGCCAAGGTTTGACAAGTTATCAGCACGCACACAACAGTGAAGATCCTAGTAATTGTGCAAAAGCATGCCAGATTCAAACTGTTACCTTTCAACAAGAAGGTATGTTACTGCGTTTTTCTTTAAGACAAAAGAGGTTAGTGTATGAGTTGTTTTATCTAAACTAAAACTTTAGTATTCAGGTTTAATTGCAGTGTAGGTACTCTGTGACAAATAAGTGGGTTTTGGGTCAGCGTTTGGGTGTTCGGTCTCTAAAAGGTTTGCCATTACTGAGTTAATCCTGTCGGTGTAACCCACCCAACAACTCTGTAAGAGGCATGTGTGAGTTTCAGCATTCTAGGAGAAAGAGGACTGGCTATGGAAATGAAAAGCAATAAGTGACTGAAGAAATATTCATGATCGATATCCTGTGTGTATGAGAGGAGTTCTAGAATCTGGGCTGTGTCTCTCTGTCTCCTCTGGGGCTGACTATGCTATTCATTTTACAGGGATGCTGGGAGGTTAAAGAAGTTAGGAAGTGGAAGGCAGAACAGTGCTTGGTATAGTTTGTTTTCCTTGTGAGCAAAACTACTCACCCAACCGGTGCCCTTTCCAGAACAGAAACAGGGCAGTAACTTGTGTTTTCTTTTCCCTCTGACTCCGTACTCTAGAAGCACTTTTGATCTGCCTCCTAAACCATTAAATTTTAGACTTGCTTTGGGCAAGTTATATATTCCTGCTTGGCCATTCTTTCCTTCTGGAATAGGAATGTACAACCTGGGCTTGTCCCACCAGTGTATATTGGAAGTGCAGAGTCTGTTTTGTTTTTACTGGCTCACAGCTGGTAGGAGTTTGCCTGAGTCCCTGATGAAACTCTGGACTTTTTGATTGATGCTGACTTGAGTTCAGACTTGGGACTATTTTGATAAAATGATGGGTAGCATGTTGCATGTGAAAAGGACAAGCATTTTGGGGGGCTGGGAGGAACTGGTTTGAACACAGGTCCCCCCCCCAATCATGTTTAATTAATTTCCACTGTGACACATTAACACTGTGGAGACTTTATCTGACTGATGTTAACATGTGGAGTTTTTGGGAGGTGATTAGGATTAAATAAAATCATATTTAAAACCCTCATGGGTTTATAAGAAAAGGGAGAGACCAGAAGATGTATATAAAAGTACTCCTTGTCTCTTGCCATGCATGTCCTGCATTACACTGGTACTCTGCCTCTTGCCCTTGGATCAGAACTATGAACTAAAATGAACCTTTTTTCTTTATAATTTGCCTAATCTGTGGTATTGTGTTATTAGTAACAGAAAACAGACTAATGCAACTATAGGAAAATGTAGGGAGAAGATAACCAGCTGCAAGCCAAAGAGGAAAGCCTTCCAAGAAATTAATTGTACTGATATTTTGACCTTGGATGTCAGTCTAGCCTTCAGAATTATGAGAAAACAGATTGTTTAAGCCACTCCGTCTGTGGCACTTTTTAATTGCAGTCCTAGAAAACTAATAACCACTTTTCCTTGCCATTTAATTTGAACACCCTGAGAAACTTAAAACCTAAAGTAACCTGTATGTCTTTCCAAAAGAGTTTGTTTCTGTCATAGAATCCACCAAAATCCTGGTACTGCCGAAGTAATTCAATTGGAGGCTGAGACCCATAGCGATCCAGTCTGGGCATGTTCAAGTCATCCACAAAGATCACGACTTGTTTGTTTCCTGGGGCTCCTGGGGAAACAAAAGGGATGCAGTTTAAGAATTATGATGCATACTTAGAAAGTGTAAAAACAAAGTGGCTATGGTTTGGGTAGGGTTCAAATGTGGTTTGTCCTTATCAAAACTCATGCTGAGCCTTGCTACTCAAGGTGACGCTGTTGACAGGCCTTTAAGAGCCATCGGGGGCCATGAGGGCTCTGCCTTGAAGGATGGATCAATGTTTGTCATCATGGGAATGGGTTAGCTATTGCACAATTTTGGTCCTCCCTTTTTGTCTTATGTATGTGTCCATTTGCTCTTTTATTTTTTGCCATGAATTGAAGCTGAATGAGGTCCACACCAGAAGCTCCTGGACTTCCAGGACTTTGAGTTAAAGAAATTTCTTTTCTTTATAAATTACCCAGCCTCAGGTTTTCTATTATAGCAACATAAAACGGACTAACAAGGCAGCCAGCACACCACTCTGGTAAGTGGCTGTGGCCTCCCAAGCCGTGGGCACCCCAGGTGGAGAACCACATCAGTGTTTCCTGAGATCCACGCCATGTTGGAACTTGGGGCGCTGGGAAAACAGGCAGCCAGCATGCAGCTCTGGTCGGTGGCTCTGAGCCTATCAGCCTGCTGGCAAAGAATCAAACATCCATCTCATCCCTTCCCTCCCCAGCAAGTGAGAGCCAGAGATCTGAGCATCTCTTGGGGGGCTGGGGATTTAGCTCAGCAGCATAAATGCCTGCCTGAGCATCTCTTGGGAGTTTGACTATATGCAATATAGCAAATAAGGAGGATTTTCTTCTGCCATCTCTTTGAAGGCAACTATTTTTATCTCTGTTTTGCTCTGTTCTGATCAATGGTATTGCTCTATTCAATATTCTGTTTTTATAATTTCAGTATTTCCTTTGATATTGCTCTACCTGATTGAAGGAACAACTATTGTGAAGAAAACCAGATATACTGTTGTACCTATTGCTGTTATCCCGGTAACCTGCTGTGAGGTTCTGTACCAATTTCATTGCACTGCCTCAGTTGGCTTTATCCTGTCCTGTTCTGCTATACTTTACTACCTTCAAAATAAAATAAATACATAAAATAAAATAAAAAATAAATAATAAAAATTTAAAAATTAGATAATAAAAATTAAAATTAAAGTAAGGTACTGAGCAACCTGAAACATGATATAACTAAACAGATAATGCACTTAAGAAGCAAAAGGAGGAAAAGAAAGTGTGCTAAAGGATAAACTGCATGTATATTTAAGTGTGTAGGATTGATAACCATGTTGCTAAGTTTTTGTTGGATTGGTGAACAGAACTGTTTGCAGCCTCACTGTTTGAATGTCCACTTTGTATGCTTTAATTTTATAACTTGAACAACTATATCCAAGAAGACAATATGTAATGTATCAACTAGTGATTTCTTACTGTTTATTTTTTTTTGAAATCCCGTATTGTTTCTACCCTTTTTTCTGTTTCGCTTTCTTTCTCCTTCTCTTTACATAAAAATTTAAAAAAATCAGTTCTTGCTCTCATGGGACTCGATTTGTTACCTCAATAAATCTAAAGCCAGTTTCTAGCTTTCTCTCTTTCTCTTCCACCACACCATCTCTCTCTCTCTCTCTCTCTCTTTCTCTCTCTCCCCTCCCCCCTACATTTCCTTCTGCCATGCAATGCCATCTACCATTCACCATGAGGTCTGTGTAAGAAGCTGATGCTGGCATCATGGATCTCTGTGACAAGAAATAAATAAACCTCTCTTCTTCATAAAGCAGGCAATCTCTGCTACTTTGTTATAGTGACACAAAATCAGGCCAAGACAAACCTTTACAAATCAGTTAAGCAAAGAAAATATCTAATTTTATTACATGCATTATTTACACAGTTTACTAGCTTAGTAAATAATTTCTTCAGAATAAACTAATTCTTACCTAAAATATTTTTTCTTTTTCTTTCCAGTTTTGATTCAATGATCTCTTGTGTTCTTGCAGATGAAGTTTGTGCAGAAAAATTTAGGTAAACAGGGACATAGCCAGCTGATTCTTGAATTCTATTTAGCAATCCTTTTGCAATAACGGACTTTAAAATTAAAAATGTTAATTGATTTTAGATTCATCACGTGTTTCAGTATCCTAAATCAATAAAAATCCAGTACAATAATTGACAAATAGGATAAAAGGAGAGAGGTTAAATCCAAACTGAAATGTCTGCTATTCTCCAATTTACTAGACATTCTGCTTAGTTATTTATTTCTTAGGACCAAAGAAATATTCTCATCAGCCCTACCTCATCATAAAATTTTATTTTAATTTCATACCAAAATTCATTTTGGTTACTATCCAAACCAATAATGATAATGAGAGCCACAGAAAGATCTGAACTTCTTTTAGAAATAATTTAGAGGGTAAACAGTGAACTCCTATTTGTCTGAAGTCCTCCCAAAAGTTTTCCTTCTACTCTACTTTTTCCAAAAACATTAATATTGCACCATTGCTATGCTAGGCGGTAAGTACATAAGAGGGGACAGGCTGACCTTCAACGGTCTTTTGAGGACACAAAGTATTCTGGTCAATTTCCACCCAACCAGGGCAGTGGCAGTTCTTGAAGAACCAGTGACTGCAATATAAAAGTCCCTAACGTGAACATTGGTCTCTAAATTCCTATGCTTTATATAAAACCAACTCAAGGATTTATTCAGAAATTGGCAAACTCTGGAGTAATTTCTAGGGCCAGTATATATTCAGCAGGGCTACATTCTTGAGAAAGAGAAAAAAATTTAAAAAGTTCCTCTGAGAAATAATGTGTTATTTCTGGTGTCGAGAATTCTAAGTCCACCATGCTCTAAATTTTGGACAGAACTTCTTGTTTCACACAGGTTTCCTACCTTGCCTACTCCAGTTATTCCAGTAAACAACACTGAATGCTTGACCGACAGCAGTTTCTCCATTAGATACCCAAAGCGCACTGTGTCAGTGGTGGGAACCAGCATTTCAAAAAATGGGACGTCCCGACTGTACTTGAAGGTAGGTATGATTCGCTCCCAAGGGTCCAGCCGCTTGGTGTCAAAGTCCATGTGAATGCTCCACAGATCGCCGGAAGTGGGGAGCTACGGTATGACATGAAATGTCACTTTTAGTAGGCGATAAGCAATACTGTCACTGGGCTGTAGATACATGAGGTGTATCAAGAAATACGTTGAATGTTTACATTTAAAAATTCATGAACTTTATTGTAAAAATTCATTTTTGTCAGAATTTTAAGAGTCCCAAGAGTTTAAAATGTAGGTTACTTGTTCTCTTTGTCCGTTCTTCTGCTAGTACTATATCTCATTGTGGCTTTAAATTCATGTTGTCTAAATTCTTCAAATTCATTTTCTTTTTTGAAGATTATATTGGTTATTGTAAGAATTTTATATTTTCATATAAATTCTAGGATGAGAGTGTCATAAAAAATCTGTTGGCGTTTTGAAATTGGAATTGTTTTGAATATTCAGAATACACTGGGGAGAACAGACCTCAATAATAATAGTGAACAGTCTAGTTTACAAATATACCATATCTATCATTTTGTTTAAACTTTTTAAAGTTTCTTTCAGCCAAGTTTGGTGATTTGTACGTCTTTTACTAAATTTCTTCCTAAGTATTTGATATTGTTTCCATTGTCAAGTGTATCTCTTGAAAATTAACTTTTTGTGGAACTTACATTCAATGGTTTTGATAGTATTAATTCTAATACTTTACTTATGTATTATTTAGGGTTTTCTACATATTCAGCATTTTTCCTGCAAACAATGATAGTTTTACTTCTTCCTTTCCAAAGCATATGTGTTTTCTCTCTTTCTTTTTTTTTTTTTGCCTTACTGTTCTGGTTTGGGTCTCTAATATAGTGTTGACTAAGTAACGCATTCATTTATCATAGACTGGTTGGCATTCAGGTAGGATAAGCTAAGGAAGGGAGAGCTTTCCCTTCTCCCCTACTTATTTTTTTAGTTATGGTATATTTTTATCATCAGTATAATCTCATAGATTTTGACTTCCTTCAAAGGGTCACAATCTTATATGATCAGTATTTATTTTGATGCTTAAATCTACCCAGTTTTGACCAGTTGGATTCTTTAACACTGGGTTCCATGTTCCTTTGACATTTCCCATCATTCCTCAGGCACATCATTACTAGCTGGCATGAAATGTTACAGTCACAGTTTATAATTTCCCTGCCTCTACCTTGGGAACAATTATTTAACTGAGGATCCTCAGTTTCCTTTAGTGCAGAATAGTATTTAGAAATCACCATGCTAGGTTTGTACAAGGCTACTGAGCTGTTGTTTCTAGCTCCTTTCAACACATAGAACTAAGAAATTAATGTACATATGAATATATACTCCTCGACTTATGACAGGGTTACTTTCATATGCTTTGTATATTTATATATAAACCTATGCTAAACTTATAAAGGTGTCATAAGTTGAAAATGCTTTTAACACAACCAAATTAATGAATATCATAGCTTAGCTTATCCTATCTTAAATATCCTCACCACACTTATATATATATATTAGGATATCATTGGGCAAAACAATCTAACATAAGGCTTATTTTATATGAAGTGCTAAATGTCTCATGTAATTTATTGACTATTGTACTATAAGTGAAAAATAGTGTGGTTAGGTGTGTACACTTTTGCACAACCACACAATCAAAATGTTCTCATCATAATTCAGGGATCATGGTGTGTGTGTGTGTGTGTGTGTGTGTGTGTGTGTGTACAAATGCAGTTGGCTTTCTGTATCCAGGGGTTCTGTATCTACAGAGCCAGCCCATCACAGATCAAAAGAACCTGCATCTCTACTGAACATACAGACTTTTTCTTGTTATTATTCCCTGAATGATACAGTCTAATAACTGTTTATATAGCATTTCATTGTTCTAGGTGTTATAAATAATCTAGAGATGATTTGAAGTACAGTGGAGGGCTGTATAGATTATAATTTTATTGAAGGGACATAATTATCTGTTGATTTTGGCATCCACTGAAGAGTCCTGGAACCTCCATCCCCCATGGACACTAACGGACAATGGTAGACACATAGCAAGTTTGTACAATTATATGTATGAAAGATAATATTTTGAAAATCCATGAATACTGATGCTTCCATTTTGAATCCAATAATACAAGTGCATTCTAATCTTTTCCTTCCATATTTGTAAATTTTTTCTCTAATAGTGAGAAATCTCAATATATTCATTCATTTTCTCAACCTTAGTATGTATAGAAAAACTTTCAGAAGTACTAAGGAATCACACAACACAAGATCGATTTACTGATTAGAATTCAATATTCACTAATAGTAGAGAGTTTGTAAAAATAACTCTACACCCTATTTTCTTTGTATGGTTGGGAAAAGATCCCTAAATTTTTAAACAATAAAATCAATGGTATCTATGGCTAAAAAAGTGACTCACAGAAAAAAAAACTCTCAGTGAATAACTTATTTTTATAGTGGAATTAAGGTTTTTAAAGTTTAATCTTAAAATCTAATTTTGATGAATCAAACTTATAATGCTGTTTATTTTGTCCTTACCCTGGCATCAGGATTATCATCAAATTGTGTTCTAATAAATGTATCAAAAGAATCCCAATAGATTTCAGTTAAGTTTCCACCCACGGACCATAAATAACAGAATACAAAAGTCTGACATATCACAGTGTTCAGTTTGGTTTTCTCCTGGAAAAGTAAAGAGAAATACTTTTATTATTTTATATATAAATATACAAAGAATCTTAAGTTGGAAAATCCAATGATTTCTTCCATTTAAATTCATGATTTTAAAAATGGGAACAGTGTATATTTAATTCAATGGTTCACAGAGTGATTTTATCATTTACATGACTGAATATTGGTGATAAAATGAAAGGTGAAACATGTAGGGAAGATAGTTCAAGGTCGTCTACTAAAGTAGTCTCTACTAAACCCTTTTAATGTTTGCATGAAGCCATTTATAAACACTGAGAATATCTTGGATTGGGAATGTGCTGTAGATTACCAGGGAATTGAAAATTGTGTAGAGACATAAACTAGAGGTTCTCTAATATTCCTTCCAACCTTGAGATTCTGTGAATCCAATCATAGACATTAGCTCTCTGAAAAATTAACTTCAAAGCCAAATGATTAGATTTCAGATTATTTGTGGTTATATGTACAAAGAATCTACACAATACCATTTTCTCAGGTTCACAATAGTAAGAAAAGCCTTCCAATACCATTGATAAGTTAACTCCATCTTTGCCAAAAAGCAAAGATTCCAATAAGCAACACAGTGTAGTCACTTTGCTGATGTCCACTTGTGAGATTGCTTGGCTGCACTTTTTATTAATAAAATTTAAGCCTTCATCAACATAACGTTGGAAAAGGTTCAATATATATCCTTGGGTTTCCTCATTCAGCTGAAACTGAGATAAGCAAATAATGTTTTAGCAAGATTGATGAAACATTAAGTTTAGAAAGCAGTTGGTTAAAATCTATATATTTCAATATATCCAGTAGCCTTTAAATTAAAAAAAATTTAAATAAAATAAATTTTAAGGAAATTTTTTATGATTAGGAAAAGACAAACCCAGGAGATTCTGGGTAGTTGAGAGTGTTTTACTTCTTGCTTTAATCATGGGTACAAAGGGGCTCACTTTATAACTTTATCCTCAAACTGTCAACGAGTATTTCATGCACTTTTCTTCATTGATAAACTTCACTTATTAAGAACAATGAAAAAGAGGAAAGTCTTTTTTTTTCACTGCTCCAGCTTATGTTAGATGTGTTTTTAGCAGTTTGAGAAAGCTGCTTGTGTTTATACTTGTCGGGAGCTGATCTGAGGAAAAGCCAGGAAGCAGAATGACTAGAGGCTAGTGGGCTGGCCTCAGGGGGTTTCTAAACATTCCTGGAGGACCTAGGAACTTCTGGGAAGAGGGACAAGGTGAAATAATGGAATTCCCTCAAGGGGGCAGCCTGGTGCTGCCTTAACCTACTGCTTTTCCTGTACTCTAGGGTAGTGGGTGCCCTGCCAGATGGAGAGACTGGGGACTGTCTGGCTGTACTTACTCTTTTAGAAATATCCTTCATCCATGTCTTAACACAGGGCATCCATTTCAGTTCTTCAGGATCCACAAACACCATTCCACATCTGCTGACTGTCGCAGGGGAGGCAACCCGCAGATCTTGCACCTGAAGTTGAAAAAGTTGAACAGGAAAATGTAACATGATGCTTCCTTATTCCTCCAGACTCAGTATTAACAATTCATACTTTTTTTAATGGTCTTTTTGAGACAGGGTCTCCCTATGCAGTTCAGGCTGGCCTTGGACTGACTTTGTAGCCCAGGGTGGTCTTGTACTTCCAAAGATCCATCCTCTTGCCTCAGCCTCCTGAGTTCAGGGATTCCAGGAGTGCACTGCCACACCCAGCCAATTCACACTTTTAAAGCTTAGCACAGAAAGACTTTATGTGGAAGACAGAAGAGTGAGAATAATCAGCAATGAAGAAGAAATGTTAAATGAGGCATAAGGTGAGGAAATAAAAGCAGGGGTAGAGAAGGATATGGTCAAATTCTATGGGTAGAAATAGGCATTTTCTTTTTTCTCCTGACTTTTCTCTTCTTTACTCATTCTTATATCCCAAAACCTAGTCTGATACCTAGCACAGTAGGCATTCAATCTGTATTTAATGAACAAATAGTGCTTGGGTGGTCTCTTCCATAAGGCTTTGTAGGTTTATGTGGTTCATATCCTTGCTCCAATACCTACCTAATCAAATATTCACACCATGGTGGAACAATTTATTAATATAAAAATAGAATTCTTAAACCTAGAATTTGAAATTCTATCTATCTGTCTATCTATCTATCTATCTATCTATCTATCTATCTATCTATCTATCATCTATATCTATCTATCTATCTCCATGTATCTGCCTCTGAAAAAGCAAGTACTGAGAAATGATCTTACTGTATTTCCTCTGTATAGAGAGAAACATTTGAGAGACTTTGTCAGGATTGACAGTCTATTTCACAAGGACAATTTAATGAAAACTTATTAACTAAACAGAGCACATCCACAGATGGCAAATGATACAGTGTGAGAAGGAAAATCTAATGATAGTGTACCAATTTAATGGCTAATTTCACTCCTCAGTAAGTTAAATATTTACCTCAAACAGCATGTGGATTTGAGGTGTAAGTTTAATCCTTTCACTGTTAGCCAGGCAAAGCATCTTGTTATCATCCAATACCGTGTTCATATTTTCAATCCAGAGAGCATCCACTGGCCCATCACTGATGATCCATTTATGGTCTTCTGAAGTGTCATTCACAGCTGCTCGAACACTTAGTGCCATCAAACCATCTTTCCATTCCAGTGTTAAATTATTAACTTCACCGTATAATTCACCCATTGTTACTGATTTAGGATTAAGAACATAGGTTTTAACTGCTTGATAAAAGGGATTGCCTAGGTTAAGTTTTTGTAAATTCCCTAAAGTCTCTGCTAGTATTCGATAAACTGTAGTCTTGCCACCGCCTGTCGGCCCTACTAACATAACACCATGTCTCACGAGCATAGTTTCATAGAACTGGATCACTTTTTTAACCATGCATTTCTCAGGCTGGAGGTTTTGTCCATTCATGACATCCACAATTGTTGACTGTAAAATACCGTAGTCGTGTTCCGGAATTTGGACTCCAGGAAAAAGGTCAGATATGATTCCACTGATAAAGCAAAATTAAAATCAATTAGGAACTACTTGTCATTGACATTTTGCCATATTTATTACAGTTAATTGATCCTCCTGAATATGTGCAACATGATTTTGCATGTACCAGAATTTTGTACTATTTGCATGTACCATTTACTGTACCAGAATCTCTGATATTTTGTATGATGTTTTTCCTGTACAAAAGTCAAGTGTTTTTAGGTACAGTAGGAGCTTCTTGAAGATAAGCAATATCTCTTATATTTCTACATTGTTCATGGTATATAGTATAGTAGCAAACATATAGGAAATATTGAATTTATTAATTTCTTTAAAATTATATCTATATCTCCACTTTTTCGAAAAGCATTTATATTTGCTTATAACTCTACACACATAATTAGAAAAATAAGATGAAGATTTAAATGGAAAATTTGTAGCAGATAAAAAAGGGAGGGAAGATAAAGTTCACTGGTTCTATGAGAAACAGTTTATGGGAGATGTTTTATGGGAAAAAGAAGACAAATCACTACTTTATAATATATACACAAAAACATTGGAGATACAGTAAACATTTTATAGAAAATATGGTACTGGATAAAAGTAGAAGGGATAAATTTTTGCAGCATTGTAATAAAGAGATCTTTATAAAAAAAGATATAAAATCTACAACTGTAAAAAAATGTTGATTCAGTGAAAACACCAGACAAAAACAAATTTCCTTGAGATAAAAGGCTTTATGTATAAACTTAAAAAAATAAACGAGAAGCTCAGAGAAATATTTCCAATGTTTGTAATAAATATAGTTTATGAATTCCTGCAAGGAATAAATAAAAAGCAACAGAAAGATGCTCTAAGAATAATAAATAGAAATGGTGAATGAACATAGGAAATGGTGCATAATGCATTAATAACAAAATATATAATAAAATAGGCTGCTGTGTTTGGGCACTATTTAAAATATTTAAGGGGAAATTGGAATTTTTACAAAGTCACTTTATAGATGTAAGTGGGCAAAACCTCTTTGGAGAACAACTTGATAGAATCTATTTAAATTAAAAATGGGTGACTGCTATGACCCAGGAAACTTGCTTTCAGGAATCTCTCTCCGAGAAATATTATAAAGGTCCAAATATATGTACCTGTATATAACTAAAAATAAAAACCAAGACAATAAACAACTGCAAGGAAAAAAATAAAAAAGATAAATTAATAGGAAAGAAAAAAAGTTCAGTGGGTAATATTTATAAATTACACATTATATGTATAAATTAAGCTACAATAAATTTTGGACACCCTGGCTACTTAACTTAAATTGTATTACTATATAACTATATAGAGAAGATGGTTAGAAGGGAAAAAGTGCAAAGCATATCCTCATTTTCCTTCACTAATTTAATGTCTAACACTGGAAATCAAGAAATGGCATCAGCATAAAAACTAGGATGTATGAAGGGGGATTGCAAAATAAATAAGAGTTGAAAGTTGATCGTCTTTGGGAAGTGGGAGTTGCTTAAGGGCAAGGAATTATTGGTTTCCACAGGACACATTAAGGAAGTTATTTTCTTTTTAAAACTATACATACATGTAATTTGGAAAACAAAATAAAAAACGGAATAAGAAATGCATAAAAGCAATCACATTTATAAGCCCTGGCTCTATTGTTTTTAAAGCTAGAAATTTCTCTTAGAATAGGAAGTTGTAACCAAATGTTAATTTACATAGCACACAACGTGATGATGACCCATATTTTGAAAATAAGTGATAGAATGCTGCTGAACATTTGGGGTCTTTATTTTCAAACAATGTTTCTTAAATTAAATGATATTAGCTTGTTAGAGATGGAAATAGCTGGAGACTGCCCTCTTTGTCTAGGTGACAGCCATGCTTTATTCTGAAACACGCAGAACCCTACCTGAAGAGAACAGCATCATCTGTTACAAATTTTGGCAAGTTGGAGTCTCGTAAAGCTCTTATCAACACCACGTCTTCGCTTAGGTCTGGGTTTTCTCTTTTCAAAGATCTAAATTCAAGGGAATTTTTTTATTATTATTTAAAGAGAAAAAAACAGGAAAAAGGTAGAAATATTACAGAATTTCAAGAAAAGAAGATAAACAGTAAGAAATCACTAGTTGATAAATTACATGTTGTTCTTTTAGAAATAGTTATTCAGGTTACAGAATTAAAGCACACAAAGTGGACACTAAAGTACTGAGTGTGCAAACAGATCTGTTCAACAATCCAATAAGAACCTAGAAATATGGTCATCAATCCCACACATCTAAACATACATGCAGCTCTATCTTTTATAGCGCTTCCTATTTCCTCTTTTTTTTACAATAGCAATTGTACATTTTAAAAATTTTATTTAAAGAGAGAAAAAAAAACAAAACAGCAAAAAGGGTAGCAACAATACAGAATTCTAAAAGAAAGAAAGAAAAAGGAGAATGAGAAAAAGCCCCACAAAGAAATCAGTAATTTATAAATTATATACTGTCATCCTGGATATAGTTGTTCAAGTTACAAAGTTAAAGGGTACATAGTAAATATTCAAACAGTCAGACTACAAACAGTTCTGCTCAAAGATCCAACAAAGATTCAGCAATATGGTCATCTATTTTACACACTCAAACATACATGCAGTTATATCCCTTAGAGCACTTTCTTTTCCTCTCCTTTTTACAATAGCAATTACACATTTTGGTTTTATTACACTTGTAGTTCTTATTTACTTTTTACACTAGAGACACAATATGATATTTATAAATATGATTCTTATTTATTTCACTAATGAGGATAGTCTCAAGTTGTCTCCATTTGCCTATGAAGGCCT